>VZTT01057189.1:36884-123627 GCA_013400855.1 Buphagus erythrorhynchus
GGCAGGGTTGGCAGTGTGGGCAGTGTGGCAGTGTGGGCAGGGTTGGCAGTGTGGCAGTGTGGGCAGTGGGGCAGGGTTGGCAGTGTGGCAGCGTGGCACAGGCAGGCCAGGCCGGGTGTGGGCAGCATAGGCAGGGTGCAGCGGGTCCCCCGGCCGTGCTCAGGCAGCAGAGGTGGCAGCAGGACATCGGGCACCGAGCCTGCAGCCTGCCCTGGCCCTGCGGCCACCCGGAGCTGCGTGGGCCGGGTCGGGCCGCCTGCAGGGACACTGGCCTGGCTGGGAGCTGCTGTGCGGCTCAGCCCTGTTTGGAGAGGCGCCCTGCCAAGGAGGGGTGGCCGTGCCGTGTGCCACGCATCCCTGTAATGCTTGGCAGTGCTCTAATTGCCACCTCTGGAGGCTGTGCCCCATCTCTGGCAGGAGTGGAGGAGACGGCAAGCCAAGGAGAGTACTCGCTGTCATGCAGCTTAGCAATACAGCACTCACCCCTTTCATGCTGTGTGCATTAATCCTCGTAGGCATTCCCATCAAGAGCTGTTTCCCTCTCATAAAGGGGAACTGGGAGCTTGAAAAGATAGAATGATCTGTTCAAACTATAGGGCAGAACTGAGAATGGAACCTAAATCTTCGAGGGCCTCCTGCTGTGCTTTAACCACAAAAGGAATCCATCCTTTCCTGGTGTGCTTGTGCAATGCATTGTTTTAAAATTATGTCCTTACGAGGTTGTACAGATGTTACTGGGGGTTGCATTAGACCTCCAGAGCAATCTCTGATGGGGAAGATGTGGAGAAAGGACAGAATGCAACTTTGGTCTCCAAGTCTCAATGTGTTTGCATGAGCATGGGGTGGAATCCTATAAATGCTCCAAATGCTAGACTCATTTCCTCTAGGAGTAAACTAAGACTTAGGGAAGCCCAGTTTGTCTTTAAATCATATCTGTAAATCTGTGTCAGAAATGGAAGAAAAACCTACTGAGGCTGATGTTCAGTTGATACCACAAGCCCACCTCCTTCCCCAGGTAGTTTAGCCTCAGGAAAGAACCAGAGTCCCTTTATTTGCCACACAAGAACATCCCCTGCTGCTACACACTGCTCCTCACCATTCACAAGCTCTCTGGAAGGTTCCACTTGGAAAGTGGTGTCAGTAGAAAGACATTTTGACTGGTTTTTACCTCTTTCTCTGCTGACCCTTCCTCTTTAGGTGGATACCAACTCACCATGAACAAAATTGTATGCTCTCATCCACCAAAATGAAGAGAAAGGAGGGATGAAGAAAACTAGAGAAAAATGAATGCCTATATAATAAAACAAATAGAAAAAGGGACTGGGTGGGAGTGAAGACATGCATTCTATAAGAATAAATGTTAGCTCCATGGGGGCAGATGACTTGGAGCAGCACTGCCATTCTCTAAAATAGTTGAAGGGTCTGTAAGGAGCCCAGTGGGGCAATCATTGTGAGCTGCTCAAGACATGAGTAGCAAGAGAATAGATAGGCACTTTCACCAAGATTTCTTCTGCTGGTGTTGTGGATTTGGCTTAGTGGAGGATAGGGAGGAGATCCTGCAATTGTTTACACTTGAAGTACGAATATTCCTCCTCTCTCCTTAGGTTTGTAGCTTTTTTTGAACAGCAGCATATCAAAACATTCCCCTGAGGAGCACTGACTTTTCCCTAGAAGCTTGTTCAACTTTGGTGGTAAAGGATAATCCTGATCTTCTCCTTTGCATAAGCAGCCTTTCCAGCTACCTGTGAACCTCAGTCCAGTTTCCATCAGGGCATGCAGGGCCTTGTGCTGCTGGAGTTTGGCTTTCTCAAAGCAGTAGCTCTTGCAGACCAGTGGCCCTGTGGCCACGATAAACTGCAGCCCAGCCAAGGAGATCAAACTTAGCCCAAAGCCTTGCCTTGCTGCTCTGCTTTCCTTGACCCCACATAATGAGTCACTCTTCCCACTGCCCCTGTCTGCATGGGGAATCTGAGACCAGGGGTTGACTTGAGAGGACCTTTGGTCTGACCTGCTCCAAGAGCCATTTATGTTCTTACATGCAATGCTAAAGCAGTGGTACCAGGTTTGTAAAGGCTCCTTCTACGCTTGACATTTTTGACTTGTAGTTCCCAAGGCAGGGAAAGCGATTATAGCCTTTCTCTTGCCATTTCCATCCATTCTGGTAGAATTATTTCTAGTGTCATGGTCCCAGAGCCCTATGGAGACCCTCCTGCTCAGATGGCGTTTGTGACTTCTTTCAGACAACACCCAGACAAGAGAATGGAAAGACAAGAGGTCAAAACATGATTTGGTGTGTTATGTTTTGTGGAAAAGTGGGAAGACCAGCTCCAAACTCTGTGTTATTTGCAGTCTGATTTTGTCTTGACTTCAAGGCCTGTTTGAAATCCTCCTGCAGAAAGATGCATCTTTCAAGGAACTCCAGTATTTTGAACAAGCTGAAAAAAGATGGTATTCCCCATTCCATATTCCACACTTTATCAGTAAAATCTGTGGGTACAGAACAGTAATCAGAGAGGTTTTTCTTTGGGGTAGAGGATGCACAAAGCACACAAGATCAGAAACCTTTCTTAATGTTGAATTTGAAGTCTGCCTCTGTGGCAAATTAAAAGAGAACTGCCACCCAAAGAAAAGAGGATAAAGAAGCCCACATTTGTCTAGTGTGTTGGTCTTTACAACTCAAGAGTTCAACACTAATGAGTTATGGGTTGGCCCATGAAAACATAATGTGTAAATTAGGAATTTAATGATGTGTAAGATTAAAAGCTGTGCAGGGTTGCATTTATTTAAGGCTGCCATCTTGTGTTCAAAGAGGAATTACTTTATCAGACAATGTCCCTTTCACTAGGTTTAAATTGATTCCGTTATGCATGTTATGGAGGGTACTCAAGTGCCCGAGACTGCCAGCTGACAATACTTCCCACTAAATACCCTTTCTGTAGCTCAGTTTGCAACTTCATAATAGCAAACAAACTGTGCAGGCCATAATGACTTCATCTTAATTTCCAGAAATAAATAAGTGGAAATTTCCCTCCCTTACATCCCTACTCATAGATTTAGCTGCAGGAAGGCTGGGATTGAAGACAAAAGAGGTAAAAATGGAAGTCCTGCTTGTCTATTTGACTGGCTGTTCTGATGCTTCACTGCCAAGCCTTCTACACCCACCCAAAACCTCTTTCCTTTCAAAAAAACCCAAAGCCTCAAATCCCAAACCCAAACCATACTAAACAATGAAGGGGACCTCTACATGTCCATTTTCATTGCAATGTGTGTAGTTAACTTCTAGTTACTTGCATGGCAGTGTTTTGCAAACCAGGATTCCTAGTTCTCAAGTCATGCCCTGCCAATGCTGGTAACCAACAAGGGGCTCTTTTAGGAGCTTGACACTGAGCCAATCATGCATGTTAGAGCTCCCTGGGATGGCAAAAGGACTCTTGGTGGGAAGGGCTCAGTCTGTTTTGTACACTCTGATCTGCACAGTTTTAAATTGCATAACTCCTTCCTGATGCAGTGAAGAAAAATAAAGGTGATTGAGTGTTCTGCAGAGCCTTGATGGAGAACAAGTCTGGTCTGATTCTGCTCATGTTATGTACTGAATTTTTATGGTAAGGCCCTAATCAGCTGAGGCATTCAGGCTTCTAGTTAGGTAAGCTGAGAGGCCCATGTTCCTCACTTACTTCCTGAGCTTGTGGGCAAGTTCCACCCACCATCCATTGGTTAGAGCAATCTTTCAACAGATGGAAAACCTGTTTTCAAAGCCTCACCCTGCCCAATTTGGGCAGATCTACGTCTTTCTCCTAGCAAAGTGACCTGACCATCAAGCTCAGGACTGTATAGACTGATACTAGAGCTAAGATGATTGCTAATTCCATGGCATCTCCCTGAGCTATGGCTGAGCAAGGTGTCAGTCACTGCTCCAAGGAAAAGTGAAGTGAAACAGCAGCATCAGAAGATGCTGCACCCATAGAGATTCAAGCCTGGGCCAAGTGGATTTTTAAGACAAGTGTCCCCACTACCAGTGAGTGTCCTGAACCCATAGATATTGAGGAAAATATGACAGATGCTTAATGGCAGGGCAGTGGATTAATGAATCTCTACAGAGGATAAGCTTCTGCTGGAAGTCTGAAGTTGGAAAGTTGATGCCCTACAAGACATGTGGTTTAAGTCTTACACTGTCCATTAGCATTTCCTCTTGGGATAAATGAGCCTTTATATTTAACAACTGAGCTACTGTGAATGCACAATACTGTGTTTTTAAAGTTGGGTTCAGATAGGACAAGTTTGTATCTATCTTTGTTTTCAGCTGATCAGGCACAGATGATCCCAGCCTGAAACTATCCCTGTGTTTGTGTGTCATGTTTGTGTGCAATTTATTCCCCACTGCTTATTTACAAGAGCCATTTTTAAAAACAGCTGAATGGTATAGATTTTCACACTTAACTTTGTCTTCTGTAACTGGAGTAGAGACCATGCCTTACTATCTGTTTACGCAGTGTTTATCATAGAGCTGCTCGGAGTCCCAGGGGCAAGTTCAACAGAAATATTAGCAAGAAAGATATCTGTAAACATGGACATAGTTCATATTTATGTTTTCAGGCTTGTTTCCTAGGGACACAAAAGTTACACAAACACACTGTTTATCTGCTAGTCCCCAGCTATGAGCTTTTGAGTTCCACTGGTCAGCATGGAATCAAATCTGGCAGAGGGCTGGGGCAGTGGCAGTACTTGGGGAAAAAAGACACCAGTTAGTACTTCCACCAAAGAAAAGCTAGAGAGAAGATGCTACCCATGTTGACTGGCATCTGACAACTCCCCCATCAAATCTACATATTTTTGGTTAATCACAGCATGTGCTGTCTCTTGCCAAGCTGAAAGACTGGAAAAGTGGTGTGAGGGTACATGGAAGCATGGTAGAAACCACAAGAGCAGGAGGAAGGCACTGCAGAGATGAAAAGACTGGGTTTGGGTGTTCAAGGATACCTGAAGAGAACCTGAAGTTAGAACAGCCTGGAGACTATGGGCTAGGGAAGGATTTGGGATGTTACTGTGGAAATTTCTTGGTGAGAGAAAGTTTCAAGTGTCCTGGACAGGATGTTTTGAGGTCTACAACTGAAATTTGTGAGGTTTTATTGGTTCTGCATGAAGAGCAAACCACATGTGACTGACGTACTTAGCTTGTAGTTTTAAGTGTTGAGAGAATTTTTTTGAAAGGTTTGCTTTCCCGTCTTGTAATCTAGCAACTGTTTTATAGAAGTTGTTATGAGGGAGAGAGAGTTGCTCCAGAAATCTCACAGTAATATTTGTTTATTACCTGCACTATGGGAGTCTGAGCCTCCAATGCAGCAGGCGCCATGCAAATATGCTACTGTTACAGCAAACGCAGGAACTCTGCTGGAGGAGGCAGGGAGGCAACTTTTTCCCTTGAGTACTTTACACAAAATAAGGATTTGGTGGTAAGGCAAACAGATTTAAATGATGCCCACAGGGAAAAACTTGATTTTGGCCAAAAGAAGCTGGCTCCAGTGCCTGCTATATACAAAAACCAGAGTCAACCAAAACATTCTTCCGGGCTTTCTTCTGCCAGCTCCTGAGGTACACAGAGGAAATGCGATGTGTACTGAAAACCAGGTTACTACAGAGGTTGTTCACTTGCAAGAATAGCCTGAAAGGCTGTTCTGAAGCTGAACGCCAAAATGCCTTGGCAGTTCAGTCAGCGACTGGCAATCCTCCTCAGCCAATGCATGTGCCTGCTGCTCTGCTGCCTATTTTTAACAGGATGCAACTATTTATCATGTTTCTGGCTGAGATTTTTATAGTTGAGGCTCCTGCCATCCATCAACTCCAGACGATTTATGTGGGATAAGGGTTTCTCCCAGGATCGCTTCGAGCTCTCCAGACTAACAAACTGGCACATGACTTTGCCATCGGATCTGGGGACAACCTGAACATTGCAGTGCAGTCCAAAGCCTCCATCTGGTCCAGCCACCCGTGTGTGTCACACAGCCCCTCTGGTGCTCCTGATGGCACTGGCACCCGCGGGCAGCGTGCCGTGCCCACGGGGATGTCTTACCTGCTGCTCATCAGCATCACAGCTTTGCCAGTCTGCAGGGCGAGGAGCAGGCCCACGTTTCCTTTGTGCCTCCAGCCCTCTGATGCTGCATCTCTAACATTTTATTTTAATTTTTAAAAAGGTTTGGGTCAGAGATGAGAGAAACAGAAACATCCTGGTTGCTGTTTCTAATGTAAGACAGTGTAAGGGGACATGGTGAAATCCAGCTCCCGCTTTCTGTCCCTCACTGAGAGCTTTCCATTGACTTCAGTGGGGCTATGATTTTCATCCCCTTTGCTTTTAAAACTTTGCCATGAATTTAAGAGGCTTTAAGATCTATGGGATGTGCAGGGGTTGCGGTATTCTGTTTCTTATTTTGCTCCAATTTATTTTCAGCACATATAATATTGCTACTGTTAGAAACATAGGGAAGAAGCAAAATCAAATAATGTTGTCTCTGCCAGACAGACTAAAATAAAGCTTTTAGCAAGCATGAGCAAGAGAACCTTATCTCTTATGCATTACAAGACCAGATTCCAATAACTTCACATATGTTCTTTAGGCCACAAAATAACCTGCGCTGCTCATGGCGTAAAACATACAGAGTATATGAAAATATGAAATTCTGGTTTATATCCACCAGCAAAAATAAAAATGTATATTTATTTTCAGTAGGACTCCTCCCCAAATGGTATGATGATGGAAAATACCATGAATTTCTCAGCTGCTTTAACAAGTCAAGTACAAACCCCTTTTATTTTACTTCATTACTCTTGCAGACTCTCACCACAACATTCCAAATACAACAGAAACTGCTGCTGACAAGCCCTCCTTTGGTGTTATTCACTGTAGCAAACTCATCCCTGCCCCTGTCCTGCTGTCTACACATCGTTTTCATGTATGGATATTAATTTATGTGTTCAGTAGAATACAAACGCTCCCCTGTCTCCATAAGTTATAGAAGCAATCATCCAAGGAAGCATCAGAAACTCTAAAGTCAATTCTGGTGTCATAATTTCATACTTTAACCTGAGATGCCAAATCATGGGGCTTTATAGATGAGAAGCGGGTGTGTGAAAGCACTCCCTTTTCAGAACTGCAGACTTTATTTCTCTATAAAGCATATTTATGCTGGGAAATAATAAGTGGCTAACATGGCAGTGAAGAGGGGGATCTGGGTCCCTGGGATGGCTTTGGGAGCTTGCTCTGGTTCTGGGGAAAGGGAGCATTTGGAGTCCTCTTGGGCAGGGGCTGCTCCTTCTTGCTCTGCATCCTGTGCACGTAGCACAGTGAGACTCCCAGGATCAGCCACGGTCTCTGATACAGATGCATTAATAAATAAACAACAGCAACAGCAGTAATAACACTGAGTAACCCTCTTAGCCTACCCTATAATGTTATGAGCAAGCTCAGGAGGGAGGGTTCATCTGAGCCTTCTCAGCCACATAAATCAGCCAGCCTGGCAGAAGGTTTCTGATGCATGCAAAACCCCCATCCATTAAGTCCTTTGGGTTCCTGATTTTGAAGCAGCTGTCCCTTGGCTAAACCTGACCATTTCTTGGGCTGCTTCATCTTCTCTTCTCAGCTAACTTTACACTGCACACTTTTGCACCTTGACTTATGATACCTTTCAGCATTTTCCTCCCTAAGGTAACACAAAAATCCTCTAGAAAGGAAGTCGTAGAACAGCAAATGCTATCTGGGATAACATTTCGGTAAGAAGAACTCTTTTATGGACCACCTAAAACCATGCCTAATGCAACCATGGTCAACCTCTTCCCATATTTGATTTGTACATCTGGGAATGCAATTTTTTGTAGTGGTGAGAAAGAAATATCTTCTGGGATTTTTGTGTTTCATTACTTTCCCCTTTCCTCCACACTGAGCTCCTGAAGATGATCAGCTCAATCATGCTTTGTCTCCAGGTATTTCTGGAGTTACTCCAGCCACTGGCCACAGCTGGGGGCTCCTGAGAGTTGTCAGTGTCTCATCTTGCTCCTGGTATAGATTGCACCCTACCCAAGGCACATCTGAGTCCTGCCAGTCGAGGGTGCTTGGGACTGACTCGTATTTCCAAACTCAGACCACGATCCTTTTAAAACTGTGCTCTGTCTGGAATCCATGCACCCACAGCTCCCAGCACCCACAGCTTTTGCCTATTACAGGATTTGCTACAATGCTGCTGAGTACCAAGTCATTTTGGATGATGACATATGACCCCACTTACAGAACCTGGTTTAATTACCCAGAGTGTGTGTGGAGAAAGCATGGGATGGGACAGAAGTAGAATCTTTCGTGTAAAGCAAATTCCCAAGCAACCAGTTAACAGGAGAGCATTGAGGATGTTAAGTAGATTAGACACATCAATAGAATCTACATGAGCGATGCCAAATTTAGTAACAGCAAAGGGGAAAACATTTTTATTTTAAGTCAGACTCTGCTAGAGCAGTGGCACCAGGTCTATTCAGGGTTATGTACTGTGCTTCTTTGTAGCACACAAAATATTAAGTGCCGAGGAAGAGTTAACTAAAGTAAATGGGGTTGAAATTTCTGCAAAAAGAATGATGTACTGTACCTATGCATTTTATAGCACGAGGTAAGTAGTTTAATGTCTCAGCCAATATCAAACACTTCATTTGCAAATCTTACTGTGCTGGGCTCCCTGGTGATTTGTGTAATAAAATGGGATGGTTAAAGGGCATGTCCTTGCATTGACTATTCCTTCTAAATTTGAAGGGCCCAGCTGTTATGTAAATATTTACTATAATTAACTGCTGGAGTTCACTAGTTCCTAGTTTGCAAGAGTTGTCTGAAGTTACTGTTATCCATAGGCAGGGAGATGTTATCTGTAAAAAGTCACTTTTACCTTACAATGTCAGAGTGTGGCCAAAGGGGAGATTTGACTTGTCCTGCTTGTCACACTTGACCACAGTCATAACCACCCTCTTTTAGTATCCACTTGCTGTCAGTACCTCACTGTAGGCAGTCTAATTGGTTTGTGGATTATCCATAAGTAGTAGGAACTGCCTTTGTGCATAACAGCCTGAGCTGGACTCTCCCTGTGCTGTGAGGACACAGCTGCCTGTTTCCAGACCAAAAGGGACCTAGACCTTTTGTCCCCAGAGTGCTCAGTCTGTACACTAATCCCTGCAAACCCAAGATGGTTCTGTAGGCAGGGCTATTGGGGTGTTTCTGCACTGTGTCCCTAAACCCACAAACCTGGGCTGGAGGACAGAGGCACTGCATAAAGCCAGCTCAAACCCAGATAAGTTAAACAGCTCCATCTCAGCACGGGCACAGCTGCACCCAGGTTGTTTCCTTGGGGAGTCACTTGGACACCTCTGCATGGTGCTCTGCAGAGCTCTGCAGCACTTCATCTCACTGAGGGGCTGTGCTGCATGGAGCCACAGTGCCAGCAAAGGCCAGTGCCAGGCTGATGTGGCAGCCTGGAGCCCAGAGTGCAGCTCGCAGACACCTGGGAGCTCCTGCTAACCCAGGTCTGGCAGAAGTAGCCCCAAGCCAGAGCTAATGAGCTCTGCTGGATCTGACCAATTCTTTGAGGACCGTCTCAGCTGTCTTCATGTCATGCAGACTAACATATTCGGAGGATTCTCATTACTTATGTTTCTTCATTGCCTGGGGTGCTCCAGCCCCTCTGACTACACTGCTCTGTAAAAAAAAGAAAGAAATCAATCTTGAGCTTACAGGTGGAAACAGGAGAGGCAGGGAAGGCCAAAGGGTAGCAGATGTTGCATGTGGTGCCACGCTTTTCTCTGCGCTGCATGCCAAAACATTCTGGCTGTGCTTTTTATTCCCTCATTCTCCCTTAAAATCTCGTTTGACGCATTTGGCTGCTCCGCTGTGCTGGTATATATGTGTGGGCTTCTGGAGCTGTCTCGGAATCTATGCCTGGGAGGAGGAAGGAGTCTTTAAAAATTAATACTGCGAGGCAGCTTTAGTGGCAACGTTGGCAGTGCGAGCGGAATCGCTATCAGGGAGAGCCCGGGATGTGCAGCAGGGAGCAGGACCCGTGGCTCTGTGCCAGCAGAGGTGACACACTCACACCCGCTGGGAGGAGAACTGCCTGCAAGCAATGCTGCTGTTTGACCCGTCTGTGAAGCTGTGAGGGTGAAGGCTCTGAAAATAACCACCGAAATGTCCCTTGCCTGCCCCCCATGACAGAGGCCCTCACTCTGTCTCATCTGCTGTGAGATCAAACACTCATCAGCATTTCCTGGCGTGCTTTGCCTCGGTGTGTGCCACAGCGCCTGGGAACACAGGCTGGGGTGGACTACAGGGTCTTTTTCCTAATGCACTATCATCTGACTTTAGCAGTCTGAAGGATTTAAATCTTGGCCCTCTCTCTACCTCATGTTCAAACCTTCCCTCTGTGTCTGGACACCAAGGCTAGAGCAGTGATTTGGCCCTGCAGCTGCAGCAGTGGGAGATGTCTGTGCTGTGCTAATGCTTTGGCCAGCCCTGTTTATTTTTTTCCAGCTGCAGGTGCCCTTTGGCTTCATGGATAGGGTCAATGTTATGAGCGGGGCTGGCTGGGAAGGCAGGAGGAACGTGACCACTGTTTTTTCCATTTCCTATTTTTTTTTTTTTAATCTCAGGCTTTATTAAAGCTTCTAGCATTTCATCTCAAATACATCTAGAACACCTTTAGCAGTCCTGGCATGCAGCTAAAGCACAGGGACATTGAATTGTCTGTCTAAAGGATTTTGGCTGCTGTGACCCCTGCATGTCTGATGACTAGGCTGCGGAGGGAGACGCGGTTTTATGACATTAAATATTAACAGCTGGATATTAATAATGAAGGCTGACAGCTCCTTTCCCAGCTCCTGAGGTTGTTTCTCCCCCAGCTGCAAGTCCAGCAGGATTTGTGTTTTTTTCACTGCTTGAGCATTATGGTCAGGGCCCCCTGATCTCAAAGTCAGGGAAGGTAGGAAAAATAACATGGAGGTGTCAGTGCTGTGAATAGGAGTGTTCATTCCTGGCTGGGCCTGGCACTGCACGGCTCTGGCTGCCTCTGGTTAGCCTTGTCACGCCATGCTGATTGGAGAGCAATTTACCGTTAAAGGCAGGGAAAATGTAGGAGGTTAATAATAAAACAGGGGAGGAGGAAAGTGGCACTGGGAGACCTAACAGCAGATCCTTCCCGCACTGCTTGAAGCCAGGGGAGAACAAGCTATTCCAACAAGTTTGTGCTTTATTGCTGTCTGGCCTGTGCAAATAATGCAGTCAAAATTTTCATACTGAGCCCTCCAAAATTACATTTTTCTCTCTTCCCTCCTCCTTTCCATTTCTTGTCGTCAGCTGTAGCTTCTCCCCAGCCTAGGACAACTGAAATGCTGCTTCAGTCTGCAGCTATATCAGTCTTGTTCCTAAGATAATTTACAGGAGATATTAATGCACAAGGCAGACGATTCCTTCCCACCAGCAGCATCACCACATGTCCAAAGCTCAGATCAGGTGGCTGGAGGATAGAGGAACACAAGTCCTTGCCTGAACTCGTGACCCTCAGGCCCTGCCCTGCAATGTGCTAAATGTTGCTGAAAAGTCACCTCAGAGGAATTTGAACAGGGCTTTATTTGAATAAAGAAATATGGCACAGAGCACACAATAGTTGCTAATAAATCACAGGTTGGTTTTATTTTGCTACTGCAACTCTGCCTTATTTTTTTCCGCATTGGACTTTTCTCCAAATTACATTTTCCCAGTTGTGCACTTTTGTTCTTTTTACTATGTGACAAATGGAGGTGTTGTTTATTATTTATTCTTTGGCTTTAATGTTGTGCAAGCTAGATCAATTCAGTTTTTGATAAATAAGTCTGTTTTTTGCAGAAATTACCTAGTTGGATCAGTACTCTTTTGTTCTTTCTCTGCAAAGGCTGACCTCTAACCCTGTCTACTCTACAGTGAAAGTCCATTTATCCAGAGCACTTTTAAACTCTGTCTTGGTCAAATCTAGACCACGCCCTCTACTCTGACTCCTGTATCAAATACCAGCCTAGCACCCTTTTATGGAAATAATTCCTAATGTTCCCCATGCCCATAGTTAAACAGGGCGAGCTGATTCTTTGGATTGACAGGGCATAACTTGGTGTAAAACTCAGTTTTATTCTGAGTAAAAGTAACTTACAGAATATTGCCGGAAATTCATGCAGGGAGAGCAGGACAGAAGGTTTGGGCTGCATGAGATACCTGGGCCATGATGTGAGGTGCTGGGAATGAAGACAGACCTTAGAAAAAGGTAAGGATGCTTTCAGATTCTTAACTCTTCTTGTGCTAAGGTCTGCCTTCAGTTTGATATTTTCTCACGTCTGAACAAAACTGTATTTGCTGTGTTTTCTGACAGAATATTAGACATGGATTTTGGGTCAGTCAGAAAGCAAATAGTACTTACATCATGTGCTTATAGTACTGCTGAGTCCAACCAGTATAAAATCAGAAGTCCAGTTGCTCCCTGGGCCATGAAATAAAAAATCTTGGTGAGGAAGAGGGTGTCCCTCTGTTTTTTGAAACATTAAAGTTCACAAAATCAGGAATCTCTATGAGAGAGACAAGAAGACACAAAGAAGTGTATCTGGAAAAGAGCTCAAGGTGTCATTCTTGTATACCCAAATCTTGGAACACAGGGGTGAAAATTGATCCTGATTTGCTCTTGCCTGCACCTAAAGCCAAGATTTGTTCAGTCAAAGTGATGTTTTGGTGGTGATCATGTTTAAACACGGTTACATGCTATAGTAATACTCATCCTATGCACTTCTTTTTTCTGTATTTTCCATCCATGTACCTGTACCCTACTTGGAAGAGGCACAGGCTGTAATAAGCACTGGCCTCACCAGCTCTCTCCAAAAAGAAAGCCTTGGCTGTGGCCTGACAGGGATGAGCATACTGGGGAGGAAGAGCTTTTGGAGTTCTGACTGCAGATTATGCCTCTCCACTTAGCTCGAGGGATTCTCTCCCCACCCACCTCTTTCCTTAAACAGCAAGAGGCTGTGTTCCTTGCTGGCAGGAGCAGTCTAGAGCCTGTTCCCTGGAGGCAGAAGTGGCAGAAGAAGCAGGATGGGGAGTGTGGGTGAGGATGATACCCAGCCCTGGTGAGACTACAGCCACAGTAGTAGAAACCCTGTGAGAGAAGGGATGATAGGGTCCTAGGGGGCTCATGGCAGTCCCTGGACAGGAGGAAGGGGACAAATAGTCTGACCCTTCTCTACCTAGGACAGCAGTGATTTTATGGGAAAACCCTGAGACTGTGCTGCTCTTGGTCAAGAAGATTGGCACGAGGACAGGTGCTGGAGCAAAAGCAGTTTTAAAATTAAATGGAGACAGAATGTTTCTGTAAGGGAAGCACCCTGGGTCAAATCTGTGTGAAGCCAGGGAAACCCAAGGGCCTGCAAACCAGAAGGCGACAGAAGTTTTTGGCAATCCAGTACCCCTGAAAGCTGCCTCTGGTTCAAGATGAGCAAAGGCAGCTCCAGGAACTGTGACAGAGGGTGTTGTCCTGTGATGGGAGGCAGGATTGGTCTGCAGGGAAGGGGTGGTCTCCTTCCTGACAGCCAGAGACATTTCACTTGCCTGTGTGCAAATGTTTTGATGCCCAGGGGCTGCAAGAGTGCAGGCACCATGTTATAAAGGCAAAGGGATATAGGGATCATGCATCAGGAGATGGCTGTTCTGGATTTCTGTTCCAGTGGCTGGAGGTTAGGGATGAGAGGCAAGGGGAAGCTAGACATGTTTAATTGCCTGTAACTAATCAGGCATGTACACTCATTCTTCCCCTCCTTGTTCCTCTGAAAAAAGTGCCCCCTCAGACTCTGTCCTGATTCCTGTGGAGCCAGCAATAAAGCAGCTTATACTGACATGGACAGTGACGTGCAGAGCATCCCTGGCCTCGTGCTCAGTCCCTGCACCCAGGCTGGATCATCAGGCACCATCAGGATGGTCATCCTTTCTGTGCCCTCCCAGCAAAATGAATAGCAGCTTTGACAAACCCCGGGAATCATTAGGAGAAGGACCTAGGTCTATTTATCATAGAATCATGTAGTACTGCTGTGGCATAGTGCTTTACTGAGACCCTGAGGTGGGAAAAGGATGTAGGATGAGGGGATGTTTGTTCATAGCAGGAGCCTGAAATGATGTGCAGTGTGTTCCTTCATACATAATATTGGTTTTGAACATCTTGGCACCTGGATTTTCAGTGGAAATAATTAACTTTGACAAACTAGAAATTTTAAATCAAGTAGGACAGAGGTAATTTTGGATAAAATGGGAACTGCTCTTCACAGGGAAAATGTTGACGGCACAATTCCCAGTCCTTGTAGTGACAGTGAGCAAAAGGCAATTAAGAAAAGTTCTGGGGAAAAGCTCGAGAATGGGAGAGTGAAAGCTCCCATTCACTTATTTAGCTGCTCCTCTTAAAAAAAAAAATCAGTTTCTCAGTAGAAGGGGTGTGCCTCCTCAGCACACACACCTTCCTCAGGAGCCTGCCACCACTGCTGCTGCCTGGCAGCTCCTAGCAGGAGAGGGAAACTGCTTGGAATGAGGCAGTGGGCAAATCTCTGTGCATCCTCTCCAGCTTTGAGCTGGCTGCTCTTCTGTGCTGGGGAGGCTGAACCCTTGGGCTTAGAGCAGTGATCAAGATCCTTGATTTAGGGTGAGACTCTGGCTTAGAGGGAGACACGAAAAGCAAACACACAGGGCTGCCCTAGGGAGGCTGGTTGGTTGGCAGCATTAGCACTGAGGTGGCTATATTAGCATTTTAATCAAATAACTAGATATCCTAGAATTATATGTTTGAATCTCTGTAGGCTAAACATAGCTTCAGAGGCAAATAATTTCCATGTAATTTTAGGGTGGAGAATGTCCTTTGGGTAACAGCTGCCTGCTCTGCATGGGCATTAAAAATCCTGTGGCACTTTATTGAAAGCAGAGGTTTGTCTCAGAGGCCTTGCTTCAAACATCCCTCAGCGTGCTGGCTGGCTGCCCGGCTGCAGTCCTGACACCCAGGAGGGCTGCAGCTCAGGGGGAGATGCTGCGGCTCAGGGGGAGATGCTGCAGCTCAGGGAGAGGCTGCAGCTCAGGGGGCGATGCTGCAGCTCAGGGGGAGAGGCTGCAGCTCAGGGGGCGATGCTGCAGCTCAGGGGGAGAGGCTGCAGCTCAGGGGGCGATGCTGCAGCTCAGGGGGAGAGGCTGCAGCTCAGGGGGCGATGCTGCAGCTCAGGGGGAGAGGCTGCAGCTCAGGGGGCGATGCTGCAGCTCAGGGGGAGAGGCTGCAGCTCAGGGGGCGATGCTGCAGCTCAGGGGGAGAGGCTGCAGCTCAGGGGGCGATGCTGCAGCTCAGGGGGAGAGGCTGCAGCTCAGGGGGCGATGCTGCAGCTCAGGGGGAGAGGCTGCAGCTCAGGGGGCGATGCTGCAGCTCAGGGGGAGAGGCTGCAGCTCAGGGGGCGATGCTGCAGCTCAGGGGGAGAGGCTGCAGCTCAGGGGGCGATGCTGCAGCTCAGGGGGAGAGGCTGCAGCTCAGGGGGCGATGCTGCAGCTCAGGGGGAGAGGCTGCAGCTCCTGTGCCCTGTATTGTTTGTAGGGTGCCTCGATATAAACACGGAGCAGCTTGCCCAGGTCACAGCAGGAATGACCTTACTGGCACCAGTCTGAGCCTGTTTGCTTATGTGGTACAGTGGGTACCCAAGCCCTGGGAAGAGTGAGATCTTTGAGGACAGGAAAACAGATTGCCCAGTCACAGGCTGGCCCAAATCCTGTCCTGTCAGCAATATCAGTGGCTGGTTCTGTTGACCTGGGGCAGTCCACTGTCCCTGCAGTGGACATGCATGCACAGCCCCAGGTTCAGTGGGAAAGATTTTCAGGAGGGCTTCCAGGCTGTGCTAGAACTGACCACACAGATTTCTTTTTTTTCCCCTGTTTTTTCATAACATCAGAGATTAAAAAAAAAAAAAAAGTTCTAATGATAAACCATCTGGAATAGGTTTCTTTTCAAAAGAAAAGAATGAAATAGATGTGAGTTGGCAGGAGCTTTCAGAGAGATTTCCCCCACCCCCTTCTGTTTATATATTATGCAGAGAACTCTACAGGAAAATGGGATAGATGAAGTTGAGCATTTCATGACAAGTTGTCACATTCTGTGCATAAATTTCTCTAAAGTGTTAGGCACCAGCGGTGGGAGGAGATATTAGGTCACTCAGTGCTAATCCTGGAAAGTTTAGAGGACTTTGCATGTCCTTTGAGAGTGTCCCTTTTATGGAACAAACATCACCTGTCCAGAATTATTCCTTCATGGTGCGTATAATCCATCCATTTATTTGATAGGAGTAACCATAAAAACCCAGAAATGACCCAACAACACTCCCAATACTAATAATTAGTCCTATCCTGCTGTTCACTTTTTCTATCTTCTTGCTTTCTACTGCATAAAGTAATGAAGAACTAAAAGTAGTACTTAATCTGTTTTCTTATGAAAAGCACATTACAAATACTAACCTTAATTCCTCTTCTGTGTTCAGAAGGCTAAACAAAATTTTTTTGGAGGATTTAAGTACCCATGGTGCACTTGAGGGGTTTTGAGTGACAGATGTTAAGAACGTCTGAACATCTGAGTCCTATTAACTACACCCCAGGTTCATGTGAGGGACATATCAGAACCAGCATCAGGATTCGGATTGTCCCAGCTCCAAACCCCTCTCTCTTTCAGATGCTGTTCTTAGATAATGGCAGAAGGGCATCATGTTTCTGATGACTCAGTATCTGCAGGGGAGGCTTGCTTTAGGTCACAGCTCTTCTGCAGTTATAAGCTCCTGTATTACTCCAGCATTACTCCTGCATGGCATCATCATCTTTGATCCCTGGGAGGAGGGTAATACTGGATCAAGTACTGCTATAGGGGGTTAGTGGGAAAAAAATTGATTTTTTTCCTCTTAGCAGTGTTAGGACACAATTTCAGCCTCTAATTTCTCATACCCCCTTCCCTCAACCCTGTATTTCATGAAAACCTTTCATGAAAGCAAGTCTTTCTGAAGGTGTGTTTGGAGTGTTATTGCTTGAGCCCGCAGGGAGATCACATCCCTCACATAAATTGTGCTTGATGGTGAATCTGGACAGTGTTTATACTGTAGCACAGGCACTGTCCAGGTGCAGGTGTGAATTGCTAAGGTCTCCAAAACTGCACTTTGCCCAGACATTTTTAGTGGTACCCTCAGAAAACAGTAAGCATGGATAAAACTTGGAGCACTGCTCTGTGGAGCCCAGGACATATTTCCCTCTGATTCTTTAAAACCCCTGTCAGGTAGAACTGCCCTGACACAACCTCACTGTTGTGAGTGGAAAAGTCCCTGGAGTAGGGGACTGCCAGGAGCATGTACAGCATGGTGCACTCAGCCTTTCCTTGGAGAGAACAAGCACTCCAAACACCCCAGAACTGAAGCCAAATCCCCTTGGTCAACTGGTTGGCTCCCATTCCAGCCTCAATCATAATATTAAACCTATGCCCTGTTCCCTGCCCTGCTGTATTTTCTAGGTGAGGTGGAAAGGAGAAACTTTGTTTTCATTCCCTTGAGAGTAATTACAGGTTGGTAATTACAGATTGATGTAGAGGAAGGGCTCATCCACACAGTAGCAGGGGTTATTGTGTTTCATAACTCCATCTGACCATGGATGTGGTGTGCAGAGTTCAGAGTCAACAAGAGTCTCTGGTATCAGGGTCAAGTCAGTACATCCTCAGTAACCAAAGTAATGCACCTCAGAACCATAGCTGTGGGAGAGAGGATTGGGTGGCCCCTTGGATTTCACCTCTGAGAAGCCTGGTGAAGTACTGCTCACCAGCACACACAGCACTCCTTTCAAAATTTGAACTCTTGGTGCAACATTTTCTCCTTGCATATGTCTTATCAAGAATGCAAGTGGTTAAGATTTCCTCCTCCTTTTTAAAGATCACGTTTAATTTTTCTTTTTTGCTCTAATGATTTAGATGAAATATTTAAGCTCACTGCTGCAAATCCCCCTGGGGCACCTGCCAGAAGGTTGTGAAATCTGGGTGAGGGATGGTGGAGGGGTGTGTGCTGTTAATTACTGGAGGTTGGCAACCCCCTAACACTTCAGCTCATGCTCTTGTTGATGGCTCTGAGGTCTGGCTTTTCAGGAGCCGATTCATGCAGGCATTTGGAAATAGCTGGACTCTGGCAGCAACTCCCACTCTGACTGAAGAGACCATGACAGCCAGCAACCAGTTTAATAGGTTGCTGCAGCCAGCGAAGTCCTCCAGTGAGGAGCAGTGAAGTGAAGAAAAACAAAGCTCATTCCAGCCGCTGCCACAGCAGACAACAACTGAGAGCAAAGAATCATTTTATTGCATACAGAGGGGGGGATGAGGAAAAGGAAAGAGAACGAGATGGCATTTTTTTTTTTTTTACAGATAAGGGTTTAATGGTTTCTGTCCTTTCCCCCCTCCCATTAAATGGGATAAAAATACACAAAAAGAGAATTCCACACATTTTTATTCTTCTTGTAAGGAAAGACTGTGCAGCCGAAGCTTCTTCCTCACATTAAGTTTGCAGAAGAGAAGTCGGTTCACCCTTTCTCTGGCTCCTCATAGCAGCATTTTTCTGGCTCCAGCAACCTAATAGGTTGATTGCTGAGCCTCTTCTGTTTCAATTACTTTTGATTGATTCTCAGGTCTATGTCAGCCACTCGGTGCAGCCACCATCCCAGGAACAAATCTGCAGCAGCTGAAGATGAAAATAGCTTCCATGACCACTTAAAAGGGGAGTTCAAGCATCTTTTCTAAGCTTGAGGTTACTGTAGCCTTCCCTCAAAATCATCTCTCTGGCCATCTCTCTGCTCATGATGAGGTTCCTGTTCCTGATGGCTCGCTGAGCTGTGCTTGGCCTCAGCTAGGAAATAAGGTGCAAAGAGCTTTAATATCATTAGGCTGCTCAACTTGCAGTTGCTGGAGGGCACTGATGTTACCCCCCAGGAGAGAGACTCTGGCAGAAGTCCCTCTAGGTTTAGGGAGTGGAGGGGACAGGCAGATGTGGGACACAGAGCCTCTAAGATGAGTCCTGGGGGCTTGCTTTCATGTTTGGGTATTTATTGTAGGAGCAATGAGAGAGGGAGAGGAGAGAAAGAGAGCTGGAAAGGAGTGGAGGTGATGGTGACTGGCTCCCCACAGAAACAGCCAGCCTTTGCACTTGGTTTGTACACATCTGACTCCTTTCTCAGTAGTAGCAGCCCCAAGCCTTCAGACTGGCCAAAGAGTATTAGGATAGATCAGAGCTAGTCTGGATTCCTGCATAAGTCAGAACAGACAGAGGATGATAGCAGTCTGGAGAGTTTGGGTTATTTGTGTCAACAGTAGGATTATATTTCTGTATTTTTAATTTCCTACCATTGCTATCCAATTCAACTCAGCATGGGAACATAGCATAATTCAGGCTGGGCATGACCCTGAGAGGCTCAGAGCAGGGTCACCCCCAGACCAGACCAGGCTGCTCAGGGCTGTGTCTGGTTGGGGTTTGAAACCTCCCAGGATGGAGCCTGCAGAGCCCCCTGGGCTCCCTGCTCCACTGCTAGCCTGTCCTCATGGCAATTTTTTCCCCCTTGCATTTAATCTGATGTCTCTTATTTCAGTTTATGCCTGGTGTGTCTAGTTTTCCTGCCACACAGACCAGTGAAGTTCCCAGCACCCTTTCTGTAGAATGGGGGCCCCTCATGTTTGCCTTTAGTTGTCAGGGAAATCCCTGGACCTTCACAGTCTTTGGAAAATGTTGGAGAGTGGTGGTGCAAGGACATGGGCCAGCTCTTGTGGCACTCTTGGATGCAACTGTTGAGTCTCATGGACTTGAAGAGATGTCTCAGCCAATCCCTGAGTCAACACCTCTCTTCTTCCTGGTAGTTTTTGTCTGTGCCCAGAGCCCTGAAAGACCTTGTTGATGAAGACTGAGTAGAGAAGGCATTGAGTCTCTCACCCTTCTCTGTGCCCATGCCATTCAATCACTTTCCCTGGTCAGCAATGGGCCTATATTTCTCTGTTTAGCTTTTTTTGCTACTGTAGTGGCAGAAGCTCTTCTTGTCATCCTTGGTGTTCCCTCCAAGTGACATCTCTAGATGAGCTTTGGATCACAGGTAGCCATGGGGAACCCTCATCACATTCCAGGAGCTGGGCTTCTAGTCCCAGCCTGAGGTGGGCAGAAGCAATAGGGTGCTGCTTCAAGTGACCCCTGGGGAGAATTTGTACCATTGTCTAAAGCAGGAGGTGTGAAGCCAGGAAAGCTTTCCTGCAGGGAAACCTGGTGCATCCAAAGCTTGGAGCAGCTCTGCCAGGGACCTTCCTGTCTCCTGCTTGTGGGTTGTCCTCAGAAGCCAGGCAGGATAGGCATGTTCCTGTGCCTCCTGACTGGTGGGGTGGACTGGTGGTCCTGTCTGGGAGGTATGGGTTCTCTCACAGTTAATGTGTCTTCTAGAAATACCCCATGGTCTCTGCTGGGAGGATCTGGTGCAAGGCAGCAGAGGGGCATTTGGGCTGTGGGCTGACAGATCTCGTTGGGGCCTCTTTCCTCCCACCCTGAACAAAGGCAGCTGTGGTGCCATAAGGTGACCCAGCCCACACTCCTGCCATGCCCCATGAGCACTGGGATCCTGGGAATGCTGGGATCCACTGCAGGTGACCAGCCAGAGACAGGGCACTCCCTCCCCTCCTGTCCCTGCACTGCCCAGGGATGGCAGGGAGGGAAACAGACTGCAAGGGCAGGTTAATACCAATGGACATGCTGTGAAAAATGGATACTAAATTATCCCCCGATCCAATAAACCTCTCAACCCATGTTCTCAGAAAAGCTCTGGTGAGTAGACAGGCCTCACGAGTTGCTCAGCAGCTCAATAAAATCTGTCTCTGCCCTGTCAGATTGAAAAGGGAAACAAATGGCAGAATTCAGGGCCCTCCCTTGAGAAGGTCTCACTCCTGCATGAGCGGCTGTGCCTGTGACACCAGCTCTGCTTGTGACACCAGCTCTGCTTGTGACACCAGCTCCCTGTGACACCAGGTTTCTGTGCCACCAGGTGTCTGTGACCCCAGCTCCCTGTGCCACCAGCTCCCTGTGCCACCAGCTCCCTGTGACCCCAGGTCCCTGTGACACCACGGATCTGTGACATCAGCTCCCTGTGACACCAGGTGTCTGTGACCCCAGGTCCCTGTGACACCAGGGATCGGTGACATCAGCTTCCTGTGACACCAGGTCCCTGTGCCACCAGGTCTCTGCCTGCAGCCTGAGATGCCCACATGGCAAGCTCCAGCTCCCTCCATTGGGAGAGTTCCCCTCCTTCCTCCTTGGCTTCCAGGTGCTGTCACAGAGAGGGATTTCATCCACACCTCGGGATTGCTTTGAGGTGCAGGAGCCCCCAGAGCCTCTGGTGCCAACCCCAGGCAGGCTGCAGCAGCAGGGAGCAGATGGAGGGTCAGCCCCCTGCCCCACACCATCCCTGCCCCACACTATCCCTGCCCCACACCATCCCTGCCATGCACCATCCCTGCCCCACAACCATCCCTGCCCCACACCATTCCTACCCCACACCATCCCTGCCACGCACCAGCCTTGCCACTCACCCCAGCTTGCTCAGCTGTCTGGAAGTGGCTGCCTGGGGTGGGAGAGCCCATCCAGGGCTGTGTTTGCCCTCACAAGGAACTACAGTCCACGCCCTGTGTGGAGGAAGGGCTGGATCCTGCTCTGCCAACACCAGTTTGTTCTGCTGCCTTTGGTGGGGGCTCTGCACCTCTGCACAGGGGTGTAGGATGATTCATGAGCATGCAGGTATGTTGTATCTGCACTCAGGCCATGCTAATCCTGTTTAGTCATTTTTCAGAGGATTTCATTTAGGTACTGGGCTGGGGCTCTGCATGCCCTTGACAATACCGAGCAACACCATTGCTCATATTTAAACTCTCTGACATAGCTAGTGATGGTGAAATTAAAAGAGACAATGACATAAAGCTCTCACCCAGCAGCGGTTTTCCTCCTGCCAATCACTACTGTTGCATTTCCCCTCCCTTGCTGAAAGCCAAGGATAAGGGGCAGATTTTGCAGCTTACCTGAGAGACCAGCAGGTCTGAACTCTTTGGGACTGACCTGGATACCCAGCCTGTACAAGCTAAACCTGCAGGACCAGGCACCACGTGTGGTGAAAACCCTCAGCAAACCCCTGGCAGAATGTTACTGCAGGTGATTTGTGCCAGCAAAGACTTTGGGCCCTGCTGCTGCTGTGAGCAGCTCACTTGGGCTCACCCAGCCTGTAGCAGAGCCAGAAATAGCCTGGATAGCTGTGCCTGGGCACAGCTCCCATCTCCTGCCTCCAGTCCAGCTCTCACTGTACACCAGTTTGCTGTCATGGCCCCTCTTGCTGGCTGGCAGAAGGAGAAGATTGCTCCCTGAAATGACAGCTGAAGATACAGATGTTGCATGGTTTATTCCATGGCTTTTGATACCTAGCAAGTAAGTCACAGCTGGTTTGCCATACTTCTTTTTTTTTTTTTCTTTTTTTTTCTTCCTACTGTTATCAGAGCTGAAAATACAGCTTTGATTAACGCTGCAGCAATGGGAAGAGAAGGCCTGTCCTGAAATTCTGGTTTAAAAATAAAAACAACAAGGGATAAATATTTTATGCCCCTTGTGAGTAGATGGAGGCTTTAATTTCATCTCAGGTTTCTACCATCATACCACTCAACAGCAAGTGGTGTAGTCATGAGGATCTAGAATAGGAAGGGCATGAATAGTGTCTGCTTTTCACTGGTTTTAGTGAGCAGCAGGCACCTAGAAACCCTTACTATCTGGTCTAGGATTTCTGTGACTTTACCCTCAGAAACTACTTCTTTCCTAGATACGTCATTTCCTTTACTGTTTTTAAAGACTATAGAATAAAGAGGGCTTTGTGAAACTTAGCAATTAATAGTAACTGGCCATAATGTCTAAGTAATTATTAGCTACCCACAGAATAAATGAAAGATTAAAAGGTAGTAATCTTCTTTCCTCTTTGTTGCTCTCTATTAATGGCTTCCTAGTCTACATACTAAATGGTTATCAAAGCAGTGCTCCATTGCAGAAAAGATGTACCATTTAAATTTGAATTTATTGAGAGCAGGGAATAGGTCCACTTGAAAAGAGAAGAAAAAATGATAAGGAGTTTTGGTTTACAGGAACTTTGCCTCAGTCTAAATCCAAACATTGCTTTTCACATACTGGTTGCCATTAGTGTCACTTGAAACTGGGAACAGACAAAGCCTTTGCAGGAGCCAGGGGCAGTGCTTGGCAGTCCATGGACCTGTAAGGTAGCCCCATGGCTACTGAATTTCCTGAGGGGTTACTACACTTCAGAAGAGTCAACAAATTAAAGAAGTTAAAAACCAGGACACTAGGAACAAAAGAAAGTACTTGGCACCCATCAGACATGGGAAATATTGAAGGCAAGATGAGGAGCCATGGCTAGGCTAGTGGAGGGAGAAAAAAAATCAAGTCTTTCCAGCTCCATGCTTCATAAAATCCAACTGAAATCAATCCACAGTTTTGCCAGTCATGAGTTATTCAGCAAACCCAAGGTCAGACCAGTGGTCTCCATCACACATCGTTGGCTGTTCTCTTTATCCCAGCACTGCAGACAGGAAATCAAGAGACAGAGCTTGATCACTGCAATATAGGCAAACATTTGGGGCCAGACTGCAAGATGATTAAGTGTGCATTAAGGCTCACTTCCATTTAGCAGAACCCTTATGTGCATGCTTTGAGTGCCACTGGAGGTAGAGAGACACAAAAAGACACTTAAATTCCTTCCTGGATCACTGCTAACTACAGTATAAACATTTAGGAATAAATTTAAAGACTCTCTGGGTTGAACACAGCTCATAATACATAAATGGGGCTGGAAGAATTGGGAGTTGCAAGTTGCTATTGCAAGTTGAGGTGCATGGCAGGTGCTGGAGACAAGCAGTCATCATGTAAATGGGGCTTTCTGGGACAGCAGGAGAGCAAAAGTGAGCCAAGAGAGGTAGCCAGGGTCTGCAGAATTACAAGTGCATTTTATGTGTGTTTAAGGTTGAATGTTTATATGGGGGTGATCCTGGGAAATTAAAAAAATAGAAGCCAAAACAATGGCCTCTTTTCTCCCATGATTTATTTTTTCTTCCCTGATAGAGCCTCCTAATTTCAATGGAGGTGAAGGACAGGGATCTGATGCAGGGATCTGAGCTCGTGAGGTGGCAGTACAGTGAGTAAATCACCAGCAGATATATCAGGGGTATATCACCTCTGGCATGTTAAAGCACATGTGCACATTGGTCCAGTTAATATTCTTGGTACAAATGGAAATGATTTCTTGAGCTGCAAGATGGGGAGGAGGACCAGGTCCCTGCCCTGAAGAGTTTGCAGATGAAATGTGAAGAGTATGGTGCTTCAGGCAGAGAGGGAACACAACATGAGCTGAGGCACAGTTGTTATTCCTGGCACACTCTGAAGCCTCCTTCCCAGTCTGTTGCCTGCCTTTGATGTGAATCATTCCTCCTTTATTGAAAAGCTCCCTTCCTGAGGTGCTCCTGGTTTTCATCCTACCTCTCTAGGCATCCTTGCATTGTCTTCTAGATGTGCTTTTCTCCTCCCCACTACCAGACTTCCTTAGGACATTGCCTTAGTTCCTCTCCTCACTCCTTGCTTTGTCCCCAGGATAGCTCTATCCTGCCGCCCACTTCAGTGGTGCTTTTTGTGCTGGCAGCTCACAGATCTGTTTCCTCAGCCTCACTCAGTCCATTCCACACCACCTCCTGCAGCACCTTCTCCTTTATGTCTCTTCCTCCAAGAATTGTCTCTTTCCAGGCTGGCCCTCAGTCCTCTCCTTTCTTGTGTGTCCATGGGAGTGGTAACAACCCTCCTACATGTCCCAGAGGGTGACTGGCTCACAGAATGTGTCTCCTCTGTCCCCTTCATCCCACTCAGAGACATGAGCAGCATCAGGAGCATCCAACATGCTCAATGCCACCAGGCTTTGTGGTCTCTCACACCCTGGGGAAATCCACCCCCTTGGAGAGCCTGCCTTTGTTCCTGCTAGTTTGTCCTGGCTACTTTGTCTGCCCAGCAGAACACTCACAAACCCAGCTTTTCAGCTAAATTTCATGCCCTTCTGAAAGAAAGGCCTCTATTTAATCATTCCAGCAGTGTCTAAAACCCCTAAGTCCTTCAACATAGTGACAAACAGTTCTGATTATTTGTAGAAAAGCTTGAAAAGCTTTGAGCATATTTTATTATCCGCAAAAGGTGCCAGACTGGCAGCCATGGAGACTTGTCCTCTATTTATCTCTAGAGCTGGACAGCACAAGCAGTACACATTCCTCCAGAATGTCTCCCTGCTCACATTTTGAAAGGAACGTGGTGGCCTGTCACCATGAGAGGATGGTACTTTCTGTCCAACCCACTGAGTGTTTTTTCAGTGCCTGGAACAGCAGCAGTCAGGCTGCTCATGGGAGCAGCTGGGGAAGCCCTGGAGGGACTCAGCACAAAAACAACTGCCCTCTCAGAGGCTGGGGGGGATTCAGTGGGTGTGAAGCTGTGTCTGCTCCTGTCTTTTCAGGCAAGCCAGGTCTCATCCAAAGTCAATTATGATCTTTGGAAGTGCTGCTTGAGGGGCTGTGAATTGTCATCTGGGGATGTATGGAGGGAGCAGACCCCATGCTTCCTCATTAAAGCAATAAATGCAGTAGATTTGCTGGAAAAAACCCTGGGGCTTCTCTTTTGCCACCAAAAGAAGGATTAGAAGATTAATTCTGAGAACACTTCACTGCAAAGCTTTGCTGTTACTGCTGTAAACTCGCAGAAAGGCAAGATCCCACAGATTTTATCTGCAGGAGAAGCAGCAAAGGTTATGGGCAGCCTCACCAGCCCCTGGTGGCAGTTCTTCCTCAGAGCCAAGTGCTGCAGCAGGGCCTGGAGCCTTCCTCCAGAGCAGTGGCACTGCCCTGCCCATGCAGGAGTTCAGGCTTTGGCCCTGCTTTGTAGCAAGTGCAGAAGTGGGAAATTGTTCAGCAGAGAGGCAAATAGCTCACAGGATCTCTACTCTTCATGTTCCCCCTTCTCCTGCCCCACTTTGCAGCACCACACACCAAGCACAGATGTGCAGTGACATTTTTGAATTATGCACTGATTTGTTAGGGTTATGCAAAAAGAATATTAAGCACTCATTCCTACCATTCAGGCTGGGCCTTATATTTTCTTTATGTGCACTAATGTTAAAAATAACAAGAAACAAAACTTTCAAGAACAGTTGTTTTTTCTTCCTAAAACGAAGCATAGCTCATTTAGAGGACTTTTTACTTTGTCAATAATTAAACAGCTCTGCACTTGTTGAGGTAGCCCTGAATGCAAGTACCAGGATCAGCCAGCCTTGACCACAAGAGGCTAAAACTTTCTATCCTGTGTACAGTTTGGATTTAAAACAAAAAAAAAAAAAAAAGAAAAAAGTCATTGCAATATTAACGCTGGCAAGAGCACACCTTCACAGCAGATGGGGTACCAATGAGACAAGTGCATTGAGATATTTGGGTTGTGCCTGCTCTGAGCTGAGTTCCATGTGGAGCTTCTTCCTAGAAACAAACCAGGCACAGCTGGTTTCTGCTCAGCCTTTCAGTGTGGTGTTGGGGTGGAATTCAGCTGCTGGGGCTGCACTACAAAACACCTTCAGTGCAAACAAAGGGGAGGGATTTCTGTCAGTGAGTCCCATTTGTATTTCCCTCAGAGTGCATTTTTTAAGCACGGTAATGAAAGATCAAACAGTATTGCACTTTTTGCAAGTTCGTCATATCCTTGAGGATGTCACTGTGAACTCAGCTGAAGATGGGCATGTGAGAGTGTTGGTACAGAAACAGGAGAATATTTCACCTCTGGTTAAGGCCCTTGCTTTAAGGGATAATAATAAAAAAAGGGAGATCATTATTTTTGGTCCAGAGCAATCAGGACAGAGTTTGAGCAGAAGGAACCCTGTGCTGTCCTCTGCAAAGGACATGATTTATTTATTTCAGAAAGCTGATGGACTACAGGCCATCAGTGTGTACATGGCAGGAGAGCAGGATGCTCCTGCCCATGTGAAGGGTCATTCCTTTAGGGCTGAGGGGCAGAGGAAGGGGGAGCTTTCTGTTTGCCTTCAGGCAAAGCTTTCCTTCTCCTGCATGACCATTCTTCATCTGTTCTTTTACCCATCATCATCTGGCAACATGAAGCACTCTTGCTGTGGGAAGGATTCCCATTGTGTGTCCCAGTCAGGGGGAAGGAGGAATGGGTAAAGGAGAGCTGAGACAGAGATATGTGCTGCCTCCCTTGCCCATGGATGGAGCAAAAAAGGTGGAGGGTTAATGTACCAGAGAGAAACTACTGTGCAAGGGCAGGTCCCTGAAAGGCAGGAGGTACAGGAAGATGCTGAGTTGTGGCTGCACTGGTGTCAGTGCTGGAGGGCTGGGATCAGGGAGAGCCCTGCTTTCCCCTCAGACACTCAGCCTGTGGCAGATACTTACAGTCAGAAGAAAGCTCTGATGGCCTGAAGGCTGCCTCCCCAAATGTAAATGTTTGGAAAATGTGGGGACAGACAGAGGGTTTCCTGGGGCTCACTTTTTTCTTCTCAAGGCCCATGGTTCTGCAGATGGCTTCATAAAATCCCCCAACAACCAGTCTCTTCTGCTGCTGCTCTTCAACATAATATATGCCTCTTTGTCATACTGGATTGTGGTTATCTGACCATGGTTCCATGTCTAATAATCCCTAAGCAAGACCCATGGGGCAGGGGAGGCTGATCCTGCCTGCTGGGAGCAGATGGGCAGGCTGTAATGTCCAAGCACAGCTCCGTGTCCTCCCTAGAATGGAGAGGAGTCAGGGCTGCTACCAGTGGAGACAGGTGAAAAACAGACCTTTCCCCTCCCTCCTTTCCTGCTTTCTATTTCTCCTCTTTATTTATGCTAATGTGTTCTGCACTGGAGTCGTAATTAAATACATATTCATACAGAAATGTACAAAGCTTCTGCCTGTACTGTGAAGCTCTCTGGAGCTTAACTGCTTGAGACTTGTCACAGGAAAGTATTTCTCCCCATGAAAACAGGCTTCCTACAGCTGGGCTATATTATTGCCTTTTAATATTGCTGGCTCTGCCTACCCTGGGAAAGATTTTCTGACAAACTCCTACTGGAGATACAGCTTTTGCTGGTATAACTTATACCAGTTTCCTACAGAAACTGGGGCTTTCATTGCCAGAGGTATCTCACTGATGTTGTAATTTGTTCCCACACTCTTTGCTATGCTGGCAAAACTTGAAAGTGCGGTTCACTGTTTTTCTTTCTCGGTGCCTTTTCTCCTAAGTTAGCTTTTCTATCCCTGTGCTTACCCCAGCTGTTTCCCTGGGCACATCTGATCATCTATTGTCTTCAGAATAGCTCCAAGTAATGAGAGGGGTGGGAAGCTAATGCTGTTTGGAGGGTCTAATCAGATGCTGGTTCCTTGTAACAGAGCTGTATCGAAATCTGGTGCCTGATTACACTTCAGAAGGGAGTGCAGTGATGGAGGGGGCGAGGATAGCAGAAATGAGGTCTGGCAGCTGGGTTTAAGTAGGAAGTTGGGTCAGAATGGCACAGAGGAGCCAGGGACAGCCTGAGTGGAGGAAAGTTCCAGCAGAAGGCAAAGGCTGTGGACAGTGAAGGCAGCTAGCAGAGACAGAAGCATTATCAAGACAAGGCAGACCTTAACACCATCATGTGTTAAGGCCATTTCCATTCTCAGTATCTCAGCCTGATGTTGATATCAGTTTTGTTGGGATCTGGCAAGATGATTGGCATCATACATAAATAGGCTTCATCTCAGGCATTTCACATCCTTAGTCAAACACTGCACATTATCAGTTGGGAAACGAAATCCTGAATTTCAGGGTCAGTGATATGCCAACCCTCTTGCCAGCATCACTGCTATAAACCCAGGATCCCACACCCTTAGCTTAGTTTGTGCTCTGTTAAATAAAACATTCTGTTCCTCCTTTTTGTACTGATGAGACTGAGGAGAAAGGCCTGAAAGTTTGAAGTTCCTGAAGACTCCTAAAGTTGAATTGTTTAAAAAAAATTCTTAGTGCAGTGAATATTTTCATGGTACTGTCTGGAGAATGGAAGACATGCTGGGATTATGAATCAAATATCTGCTTGGTCTAGAGCTGTTGGATATTACACCTGAACCCTTCCTTTAGAGCAACCATCCTATCTAAGAGGGTCAAACCCCTCCTGCTGCACATGCATGTGTCTCTCCTCACTTCCTGTGGTCTGACTCATCCTCACAGACGTGATGCAAGCTTTGGCAGACTAAAATAGTTGTGTGTTGAGGTGACACACCAACCCCCAGCCCTGTCAGAGACCTGGCAAGTGGCAGTGTTGTGTGGGAGGGAAAGGAGCAGCTTCCTCCATCCTGAAGGGAGACTTCCCATGCTGTGCAGCATGACAGGTCAGAAACAGCAGCTTCTTGCAGAGGCTCTCTGCACTGATTCCCTGACCTCTGCAAAGCCAAGTGCAACTCCTGGATGCTCAGTCTGCTGGAATGTCCTTGCTAATTGGCACCTGGCTTGTCAGAGTGCTGCCTCCAGGCTTCTGGCTCAGTAATGGAGGGATCAGAAGATGATGTTGAAAGAAACAGATAATTTTTGGGGCCTCATGACCTTGTTAATGAGAAGAAAGTGATGTGCTTTCAGGTAACTCCTTGGTGTGACGTGTTTATTTCAGAAACTGCACAAACACCTGTTCCCTGAGCAAGATAGTGATTGATCAAGCCTGATCTTCACACTCATTTAATGCATATATAGCTACTGCTACTGAAAGCAGTGGTTGCACACACAAAAAAATCAACTAGACTGAGTCAGAACAAAGCCAAGTGTCCTATTGCTCTTTGCTTTGCCAATCACCAGCAAAGCAGCTGCACACAAAATGCTTCAGTACCTTCAGTAGGCTGTCCTATAGTACAAAAAGTTTAGGCTGTCTTGGATCTCTGCTGATGGGAGAGATTAGCTTTACACCTAGAAACTTGTCAAGCCCCAAGAGTCAACATGAGGTGTGTTCCCAACAAGACTGGAGATCGTACAGTATACTCTAGAAGTTTTATGAGGTTGTCCATAACACAGAAATATGTGTCCATGTCTGTGACAAAGGTTCACCTGAGTTTTTCTTCCTCAGGAAGACAAGATCACTGTGTATGTGTTGGGGCCATAAGCAGAGACACAGAGTTTGAATGTTGTGTCCTGTAATTGAGAGGTGCCCTTTAAAAACCCAAACAACCCCCCAAAGTCTCAGTGGCAATAAGTAGTTGCTATAGCAAGCAAAATAAAACTCTCCTGATGGTCTTGCTTCCCAGTGCTCTCTTGCTGGATGCAAAAGTGTGTGAAATCACACAGGGACCTGAATGAAGGAATTAGCCTGCATTAAAATTCACCAAGAAAAAGTGTTTGTGAGGGATCAGCTCTCCTGAAGCCAAAGAGGAAGATGACCTCAGGGTGAGAACAGGGCAGGAGGCAGGGGAGGCCAGGACAGCTTCCTCTGGCAGGGGGTGGCACAGTCTGTGATCACCAAGCCTTAGTGTCAGTTGTCATCCCCTGCCAGGGCCAGGCTGCAAATCTGTCCCTCCCTGGCCTCACACAAGACTACAGCACAAGACTACAGCCCCAGCCACCTCCTGCAGCTGAGTGAATGCAGAGAAGTGTTTCTAGATGAGGCATTTGCTGCTGGTCCCTTCACACTCAGCAGTGTGAACAACGTGCCTCTGCCCTGGCTGCCTGGTACCTGTGGTCTGGAAAGGGTCCATCTGGGCTGTGCCTTTCCCTCTGGGTACCTGCTGGCAGTGCAGAACCTACATTTTCCCTGTCTGACTGGAAGAGTGGGTTCCTTTAGCCTTTTAAAGATGTCTCTAGCTGAAGTGGTTACATCAAGGGCCAAACAGGGTTTGCATGGTGGGTTGACAGCATTTTCCTCTGAGGTGGTGCTATTGCAAAGCACAGCTCAGTTTGTTGGGAGAATCTGTCCCAAAAGCTCGGTGCTGATGCAGGGAAGTAACACAAGACAAGACAAAAGTACTCCCTCATAGTCACCATTTTTCTAGCAGTAGTTCCTTATTTATTAGGCATTTCAGACTTGCAGAGGACTCGAGCAAGCTAGAGTGTATTGCAACGCCTACATTGGTGTCTTGTAACCAGACTTCTCCTTCCTCTTGGGCTTCCTGCTCTAATGTGTGGATTTGGACACAATTCCTTCATGTAGTCTGAGCTGTGACTGTATTTTGTGTGAGATGATTAAGGACTGGTTTCTGAGAACAAAAACAATTGAACTTGTGTAACTCTTATCTATTTACTGACCAGGAGAAGATAATCAATACTTCAAACTTAAAGCACACCCAGTAAGACACAGAACTTCACTTCTTCCTCCTCTGAACTTCTTAGAGCACTCTGCTCTGAGTCTTTGTCATTTGTTTTGCTGCTCCACACTGTGCTACCTGCCAGGCTTATGTCTTTACTAGGTATTGCTTCTGATACAGTAATGCACGAGAAATCACATAATGATCAGGGTGCTGGGGTTTAGGTGTGCTTCAAAATCAAAATCCAATGCTTGGGATTTTGCTTTGGGTTGGGGACTTCCTTTGAAGGCTCTGGAGCTACTCCTGGGAGCCTGAATTTTCCCTGGTGGTAGGTATTTTTAGGGCAAAAGCATTTGTCTAGAGACCGTATCTGTCTCCATGTTTGGTCCCTTACTATGCTGAGCCATTGCTGGCTCGTAAATTATACTAAAAATAAATAAGCATTATTATTAATTCCTAGGTTCATTGCTTCCCTGAACAAGGTAGATAACAATGGTTATTGGTGAGTCTAAAATTCTGCTCAGAGAATTCAGTATAGAGTGAATTTTCTAGGCAGAAAAGGAAGGAAAATCAATGATGCACATCAATAGATGGGGATGGAGGGTCCCAAGCAAAAAAAATTATCATGGGCCTCAAGAAGCTTCAAACATTGTTAAAATTAGAGGTGAGGTGGGCTAACCCTTCTGTCTTCTCCCTTCATTTCAGAGGAGAGTCAGAGAAGGAATCAAACATCATAGCTCCCATTGTCAAAATCACTCCTGGAGAAAAAAAATCTCAGGATGTACAATGGGCTTAAAGACAACCAGACACACAAAGAGCAAAGAGGTGGCAAATCTTCACATAAATAAATAAACAAGCAAGCAGATAGCCTTGTGAGGATGTCTGCCTGAAACATACACTTAAAGAAGTTTCCAAATCCTAGAAAGTCCTCGTTTCTCCCACCTCACACGTCTCTCCCTGCGCTTCATCCCCTCACAGAGAGCGACAGAACCCCCCTGCCTTTGATTTACAATTAAATTAAGAATTACTTTGGTGAAAAGCAGTGCTTTTCCCTGCCTGCTTTGTTTTGTGCCTCCAGGCTGTGCAGACCCCTATTGCTTGCTGTGCAAGAGACAGCGTCACACGGCGTGTGAGGAGCTGCAGGAACTGAAACCAGTTCTATGATTTATGGCACTAATAAGGCTCAACTGCCATTTCTTGTGGTTTCCTCCCAAGTTGTCTTTGATAATTTCTACTTGTACCATGGTTATTGTTGCTGCTGCCAGGGTTCAGTTGGCAGGTAACTTGCAGTGTTTCTCAGAGTCTGCTCCTTTTTGGCTCTCCTTGTTGTGTTATTAATAAACATTTATGTTTGGGGAGTGCCAGAAGGGGTCAGCTAGGCACTGTCCCTGTGCTTTCCCCTGTCATGCTCAGCTTTGGCAGAGGGATGAAAGATGTGCTGTGCCATGAGGAGTTTACAATCACATGGTGACAACCTCTCTTTCCAGAACACTTCCATGGCAGGAAGGCTGTGGCAGCTCTGCTGCTGGCCATCTCACATCTAGCCAGCCTGTGTAGGACTGTTCAGGCTCACTCCAAGGGCTCTCGCTCCTAAAGCCCTGCCAGGTCACACTGGGATGATTCCTAAGAGCTCATACCTGGATGTGTTGTTGGAGGGTATAGCCTCTACAGGTGAGCACCTGTGAGGCAGTTGTAGCTTTTTCTTTCTCTTCAGCACAGATTAGCACCTTGGCTGTGACACGCTGTAGCAAAGACCAGGCACATCTGCCACTCCTGCCATCAGTGTCAGTGACCATCAGAGGAGACCATCATGGACAATGTGCAGCTTCCTGCTTTAATACAACCCCTCAAACTGCCCCAGCATCAACTTGCAGGGTTGGCATGTGGATACTTCACCCTGGCTGAAGTAGGTCTCAGTTGTGGGGTTAAGTCCCAGCCTTTTTGTTCCAGGTCATAGTTGGCATCAAGAGACTGTGACAGAGGAGGAGGATCCTGCTGCTGCCAGGGTGGAAAAATGGTGTTGGAGGGATTGTAAGTGGAGAGACTTCTTAGGGAATGGCAGTAGTGAAGGGGCATTGTGTTCACTACAGTCTGTTGGTTGCAGCAGACTTGAGCAAAAGAGAATCTGTATGTACCCTCTGATTTATGTGTTTCTCTTGTGCTCACTTTTGGACTGCTTTCTGCCTGCTTTTGTTAACTTGGCTGGAGTAGAGACTGTGAAAAGGACAGAACATTATCACCCAGGGATACTGGAGAGTCTTTGCTGAGAGTCATGGCTCTGCTTTGATAACCTGACTGGTGGAACATGCGTGGAGGGTTACAGGCAACACCACAAAGATGCTGATGAAGAGTGGCTGTGCCATTTTTCCTTGCTCCTGAGCAGCAGCAGCAGTCTGTGGCTGGCTGCAGCTGCACAGATCATGGCAGAGCTGGGTTTGGGTTTGCCCAGCTCCATCCCAGGCTGCACACAGCAGGAGAGGGCACAGGCAGAGGTGGAATTATTGCTGACCCAACAGGCCACTCTGGCTGAAAATTTCAGTGCTGCTGAGGAAATACAGCTGCCTACTCTGCTCTGCCTGGATCCACATGCCTGTGAGAGCCAGGCAAGGCAACTTGAGGGTTGAGTGAGGAAGGAGATGGTCACAGAGATGAATTCAAAACTCCCTGCTATTTCCCACCTGCTCAGATCTTCAAAGCTAATGAGGTGACCAAACTGCCCTTGACAGTCTGTCTGTTATCTTATCCAGGGCCACAGATCCTTTCTTTTCAGACTCTCCCATTTCAGTTTCCAGCCATGCAGCAAACAGAGGTCTACTACACGTTTGTCTGAAGGGCACAGGAGGGCCTCAGTGTCTGGTTGATCAGAGCAATGGTGTTGCCATCAAAGTGATGCAACCTTAATGGCAGAGCACCTGAGACTTGGCAGCACCCTGTGCCCAGGAGAAGATAAAACCGCAGAGGAAAAGAGAAATTAAAGGTGTTGTAACATGAAGGCAACAACAGGAGTTTCGTAATGCAAATTTCCATACCTGAGTGAACTGCATGTATCTGCTTTTTGGAGCCTGTCATGGTTCAGGATATGTCTGCTTTTAAAAGGCTTTTGGAAATCCAGTGGAAATCCAGATCCTTTTATTTTTTTTTATGGTCTGACTTCTCAAGGCAGTTTGGTAGCTTGTCTTTGAGCCTTCCTTGGAAGAGGCACAGAAGCCTTGGCTAGTGGAGGGCCACAGAGCCTCAGTCACCGAGCCCCACTTCTTCTCCAGAGCTACATCCAGGGGAGTTCTGGCTGTGGCCATAGCATCTCACTGAGTCCTGAAAGGAGACAGCTGAGTCAAATCAACAACTCTAGGCCCAAACACTTCCAATATCAAGGGAGTTAGATCCATCTGCTGCTTTTTGGAAAGAAGTAAATTATTGCTTCTTCCCCTGCTGCACACATACACACACAAACACCCACAGACTTCACAGTCTGAAGATCTGCTGTCTTTCCTGCTAGAAGGGCAATTTCTACACTCATTTTCTATGCTCATTTGCCAGTAAAACCAGCTCTTCTCTCAGATGAAGTTTTGAAATAATTCTTGCAGGCAGCTAAGAGGACTTGCAGTTATAATACTTGACATGAAACTTCATGCCACTGCACTGGGGCTCGTTTCTCTTTCCTTCTATCCCAGTGGAGATGCAGTGGGATAACTGGGGCCATTCTGAAGGTCAGCAACAGCATCACCATTCATGGCTCTCTAATTTGCCTTCCAGACCATGTAGGAGGCTCTAACCTGGGTTGATGTGAGAAGCTTCACTGAACTGTTTCCATTGTCTGATCGCTTGTGGCACAGCAAAGCTTTTGAATCAATCTGCCAGTTGCTTATATTTGGGAAAAGAACATTCATAGATGAGCTGGGGAGTTTTCTAGGCATCAGCAGGTAGAATGGATCAGACAAAAACTGCAAGTCACTTTAAACCAAGGAAAATGTTTTGTTGTAAATATTTCTATAGTTCTGATTATTTTTGTTTGGGCTTTTTAAAATTAAAAAATGTTCCAACTTTTTTTTCTTTCTTTTGTTCTTCATCTCTCTTCCTGTTAGACTTTTCCTACTTTTTAGAATCATAGCATCATAGGATAATGGCTTGTGTTGGGAGGGGCCTTGAAGATCCTCTAGTTCCAACCTCCTTGCCATGGGCAGGGACACCTTTCATGAGACCAGGTTACTCAGACTGGTCTTGAACACTCGTGGGGAGTCCACAGCATCTTTGGGCAATTTGTTCCAGTGCCTGACCACCCTTAGAGTTAAGAATTTCTTCATAATATATAATCTAAACCTATCCTCCTTCAGTTTAAGCTATTCCCTGTTGTCCTGTCACTGCGTGTCCTTTTGAAAAGCCCCTCTTCAGCCTTCTTGTAAGCCTCCTTCAGGTGCTGGAAGGCTGTTAATAAGGATTTAAGAATTATATAAGGAAATTAGTAATTAATTTATTTAGCTCTGTTACTAAGGAAGTAAGACACACAAGGAGGAAAAAAAAGGGTCAGAAGAGATTAGAAAATTCAAGTGGCACACGAAAATACAAAATAAGTGAGATTCATCTACCTAACCTTAGGGAACAAGAGATGTATGAGATAGTTCAGGACTCTGTTCAGCCACAGCTTTGTAAAGGCATGGTCTCAGGTCCTTTGTCATGTCTGCAGCTGCGTGCAGATGTCTCCAATGCTCTACCACATCCCAAGGGCAGCACACACCCCAGCCCGGGCACCAAAACCACCTTGGCTTCTTCTGTCCTTGCTGAATAGAACAGAAATTTCCTGACAGATGCATGGAAGTTTTAGGATTCAAATAAACACATATTTTGAGGGACTGAAAAGTAACATTCTCCCTTGTTCAAGTTTATTAAAAGTCTCCTTAGAATCAGTGTCAAGGCAATAACTTGTGGTATGCCAGCCCAGCTGCATTTGCTGCCATCTTCTATAAATGTGCCATTAGCTGGCAGGCACACACAGAACAGAGGTTTCCATAAGCTGTTCTTTTTAATGTAAAATTACCTCTTAGTGTGTTAAACTCATTTTTGCCTTTAGCTTGTAAGGTGTTAAATGCAGGAATACGGCTTTTCTCTGGCAGGCTCAGCCTCTTGCAAATACACATGCCTCAAGGTATTGCATATGTAATGATTATAACTATAATTTTAAAGGGTTTTTTTTTTTGTGTGCAAAATGTGATTGGTGTTGCCCATGACAGGATATTCACTATTTGCCTGAAAACCTCATAACGTAAATAAGCATTTACCATCAACCTAATCTAATCAAATCATAATCAATACTGATACTGTGGGGTCTTGTAAAACATGACCCACGTGGCAAGTTCTGCCACTTGTTAATTATGTCCTTGGAGGCAGCAGTCAATAACTCCCAAGGGTTAGATGGTTCCTACTTAGTCAGGTGTTTTCAGGGAATACCAGTGACATTTAATAAGGACTTCTGCAACCATGGAAAACTTTTTACTATGACAAATTAAAAGGCTTAGGAAAGATAGCAATTAGAGAACTGTTTAAAAAAAAAAAAAGAAAAAAAAATTCTGTCCGTGGAGCCCTGCAGAGCAGGACTATAGGGAACTGACAAGACAGTTTTTCTTTTTTCAGAAAAAATGTTTAAAAGAGGCTTGTCTCTCATCTGAAACCAACTTGCTGCCTGGACTAGTGTATAAGTCACTGCAAGTACTTCTGTAAAAAAAAAAAGTCTAAACCTTTGGCTTGGGTATTTCAACATAGTTTCACAGAAAGAAGCTCTTCCAGCATCTGGCAGATGAGAATGTGTCCAAATTAGTTTGTCTGCTGATATTCAAAGCAGATAGTCTTGTTCTTTTCTCTACACTTAATATGAGAACATTTGTGGTGAGAGTAATTTATGAAAGAGAAAAACTTTGAAGAGGAAAGGATAAAAGCAAACATAAACTCATTGCCTTTTCTTTTCCTGGAGAAACTTGGTTTTAATTTTGTTTTAAGCTGCTGATTGAAGTGAGTGAGTCTTGTGAACAAACACACATGGTTGGGTTTCTGTGCCACAGTTTGACCACCTATGTTAGTTAGTTTAGAAGAGTGTGAAGAGAGAGCTGGGTGGCTGCATATACTGGATATCCATCCCAACATTCAGTTATAGGTGCTGCTGTTCTTTCCTATTTTCATTGATTTATCTGCTTACAGGAACAGATTGAATTGCTCATCTATGCAGAATGAAGGAAATGGCCCCTGGAAGCAAAGACCAGGGCTGTACTACTGATGAGAAAGCAATGGAAAATGCACAGGAGAGGCAAAGTGAGGGGAAGCATTGGTGTCTGTGATTCATAAAGACCTGCTCCAAAGGCAGTGTGGAATTCCCAGGGCATCCAAGCAGTGTCTGCCCACCCACATCCTGCTGAAGGGGCAGGTCCCAGCTCTGGGTTTGGTTGTGAGGTAAATGTAAACCCACACCTGCCTCTGTCCACGGGCAAAACTGACACAACACCTCAGCCCTGTGGGTACTCCTGTGCTAATTCTCTTGTACCTCATTCAAACTCAGCCTGTGTTCTGATGGTGCTGTGTGTCACAGCACAGTAACTTCAGAAATGTGTGCCACTGTGGCTGGAGAGGGCTGGCTCCCTGGAAAGATGTGAGAACCGTGTGCACTCCTGGTCTATTGCAAAGGTTAGTTTTTTCCATGTCAGAAACTCATCTCACTTTGCAGTACAACAAACTGAGAACTTGCACACGGCCAGTGACTCTGCATCAGCTACGAGGCATTTCTCTACTAGGTGTGGTAGCATTTTTAGCCCTTTATAACACAGTCATAGGGATAAGTCTGGTCATGTCCTCATATGTCTTTCTTTGCCTTACCTGGTAGAGAGTGGCCCTTTCAGAACAGAGACAAGCAATGTGACATTTCAGGTACTTCTGCAATCTTCATCACAAGTCATTGTAGCAGCTGAGGTGACTAACATAGTACAGACACACGTGTGCATTGGCACTGACAGTACACAGTACAAAAATGACTTTGCCAGTCATTTCTCTTAACTAAGAGTAAAAATACTATGATGTGTATTCTGCTGCTGAAGTCTCTGAATAACATAAAGCTGGTCCCCACACTTAAAAGTAGCAGCAAGGTATGAATAAATTTGGTTCAAGGTATGAATAAGGTTGGTTCAACAAGAAAGAAGAAAACAGCACCTCTCAGTAGGAACAGAAGAGTTTGGTTAGGTTTTGTTTCTCTCGCTGACAAACTGCTAAAAAACCAGCTTTGTTTCAAAATGAAAATTGCCTTTAGTTCAAAGTGAAGCATTCAAACAGCCACAGAAGTGGGAGGAAGGGGTTAGATTCAGAGGGGGAGTGGAGGGGAGATGGCTGTCCCTCTCCTTTCTGCAGGCCTGGCTGTCAGGGCACAGTCGTGTTCACTTCAGGGGAAGAAGGAGCCTCAGTGAGTCAAAGATGCTAACATGACCCTGACACCGTGCAACATTAAACACTTAGAAGGGTTTTGGGTTTTGAATTCAGAGACCTCAGCCTACTTGGTTACCATGGCAAACAATCACCAGTAGAAGTCTTTTAACCTTTAATTAAAGATACACAAAAAGGAGGAAAAACAGTTTAAGCACTTGAAAAATAAAGTATTAAGTAACTCTTTCCTTTTTAAAAGCGTCCATTATTCCTCTTCCCTTAGCTGTTGGCAGTTCTTAGAGCAATCTTCCTTCCCTTTATTTAAGTTCATAGCAGCAGAAACTGTTCTTGGGGAAGGAGAGACACCCATTGAGATAGACTGGATCTGTTGCTGCTACTCATTTTGGACTCTGTTCACTTGAAGACACACATATGCACAGAGGGACAGAAAAGGATAGCAGAGGAAAAAAAAGTTACTCCCTTTTCTGGTGTTGACTTTTATTTGCAGCCTCACTGCTCGAAAAGGACAAGCACAAAACCTGGCCTTAGTCCCTCTGAAATCTAAGACTTGTACCAGTGTCTGCCTCTTTTGGGCATTGCTTTTAGGAGTCTCCCTGGCTGTTGTTCACAGCTGGGTTGCACAACCCCTACGCTCCCTGTCCAGGCAAGTTTGTTTAAGCAGAAGGTGGAGAGAGAACAAGGAAAGAAGCATGTGAGGAAATGACAAAACAAATAAGAAAGGGGTCATGTCGGGATCTCACCTTCCAAGTGAGTTTCCAGTGAGTTGAAGCTGGTGGAGCATCTGCATGTCTCCTGGCCAAAATGTGGCCAAAAGTCTGATCAGATCAGGTAACTAGGTGCCAACAGTGTCAGTGTTAAGTTAGGTCTCAAAGCTGTCAATGACAACTGTCAGATTTCTATTTTCTGTCCACCTATCCTGATTTTGATAATCAGTATCAAAATAGATGTTTCCAGAAGGTGATGAACATGCCAATAGCCACCAGTTAGGTTTAGATCCTGACACACCTGTTTTGGTCCATTCATTTTGGCATTCAGAAGCTGTGGTTTTTTACCTTATGTTCTTTATTGTATGGCTTTGGCTGACATGATGCTTGTGCAGGACATGCAATGCCTTCTGCTGCTGCTGTTTCTGCCCTTCTGGTTTCTGAGGAGAGTGTCACAGCCTTGGGCACAGGGGGGCTCCTGGTGGTCACTTCTATGGTGGAACTTCTATGTTCCTTAATAGTTCAGTACTCATTAGCTCAACTTGGGGAAGCCAGAAGAACTATTTCCATATGAGGGCCTCAGATGAGGGTCTAGAAAGATCTTCTTGCAGACCAAGACACACCAATTGCAGAGAGTGAGAGCAAACACCCCTTAGTATGCAGCACAGCACAGCCCTATGGTGTTCTCCTGAGAGATAAGTGATGCTGGTTCAAGTTCCCCCAGGCAGACAAGGAAATTAAACCCAGGACTCCCACATCCTTTATGAATGAATAAAAAGTGGCTGTCTTCCTCTCAGCTTTGTGAATATAATCCTGACATTTTTTTTCCAGGAAAGCAATTTGGTAAGTCCACACTGAATCTGACAATCATTTCAGGACAATGGAGGAAGCATTTTTCAATGAGAAGAATACTGACTAAGAAAAAAAAATCCTCATGAACATAGTGACAATAAAACAACTGGACAGACCCCACTGCCCTGCTGCTTTATATCCAATAGCTGTGGGACATGAAATCTCTATGGCTTTCAGACAGTGAGGGAACTTATCTGGCAATGTGAAATCTTGGCAGGCAAAATACATTTTGAGAGAGCAATGAAATGCTCTAAGAATGACAGTCAAAACCTGAAAGCTGGTGGGACTGCTCTGAGTCCTGACACAACTGCAGTGGTGTACAGAGAACTGTGAGGATCACACTGTTTGCTGAGGTGTGACCAAAGTCCCCTGTTCTAATTAGGTGCTGAAGGCCTGAGAAGGTTCAGACTCTGTGTTAAGGGTTCAAACAGATGCCTGTGTGAGGTCTTGTCAGTACCTCTAAGATTGAGAAAGGAAACCAAGGAAAAAGAGTTCTTTACTTCTCTGACCTAAAACTAAACCTAGAACTGTGTCTACAAGCAACCATGCCCAACAGCATGGCAGATCTTGGGGGAGAGTATTGGCTGTCTAGAAATGGGTTATGTCTCAGTAAAAAAATGCTTGTTTTTTTTCAGCCAGATGAGTTCCCCTCTTCTAGCTTCCTGCTAGGCCACCCACATGTTACCAGCATCTTGAAGGAGCAAAGAAAATGTGTGGCTGGAAGTGGAGGGGAGGATTGAACAGTTTCCTTCTGGTATGACCATGCAAACATAAGCTCCTCTGCTCCTTTGCCTAGAACTGTTTTAAATGCCACACTGCTGCATAGCTCCTTTATTTTAGGGACGGGAGAGACTTCATCGGGTGAAATGCAGAGTAAATTGGATTGCAGATGGCCAGGCTGCTGTGTAAGAGCACACATCTGCCTGTGGGAAAGCCAGGTGGCCTTTGGCAAAGGGCAGTGGATGTGAAGCTGGCCTGCAGGCTGCAGGTTTGTTCTGATGGGCACTTTCTCACCCCCACAGCCAATATGAGCTCATTCCTACACCTGTACACACACACATGCTGTGGTACAGCCAGGTGTGATGGGGAATGAACAGGGACAGAGAGAAGAGGCTTGTCTGGCCCCAGTGGCCATAAAATAGAATTGCTACAGTGCTGGCCAAGATGGGCAGTGGCAACAAAGCTTTCTTTATCATGCCTGCTCTTAGAGCTGTGCATTGGGTGCACTGAATGTTCTGGGTAGAGAAGGAGCAGAAAATTGCTGAAATTCTGCTTGGAATCAAATCTGTGCAGGCACAGCAGTAACAGCTCCTGGTGTGCTCACAGCTCTGCTCTGGGGATGGTGCTGTCACTGCTTTCCTCACTGCCAGGCTGGGACACAGGACAGAAAACAAAGACTTCTGTGATCACATCAACACCTAAAACCACTCTGAGTCCAAATGAAGGCCAATAAGGACAGCAAGGCTGCTCACTGCCCTTGGATACCAAACTACAGCTCTGCCAGGGCAATACACAGAGCAATGGCAAAGTCTTACAGACTACAGACCCAGTCCTGCAGCTTTAGCATAACACCTCTGATCAGCAAGGCTGGACTTACTGTAGGGTCAGGGTTGACATATACCAAATCAATCAAGCAAGACCACCTACATGTTTAAATTGACCTGTATTCTTCAGGGCAATATTATTTCTTTAAGGATTTTGTTCTTTCCTGCATGCCACTGTGCTTGGCACAGTTTGTCCCTGCACATCATTGCTGTGACAGATGCAGCATTGTTATTCAGGTACTTAGGTGCTTAATACTGTAGGTGAGCAATAGCAAGGTTACCAGACATTTTGTTTTAAAATAATCCTTGGAACTCAAGGAACTTTCCAATAATTGCTAGGTACTTTTGCTAAAAGAAAAAAAAATAGTTAAAAAAATTTTTGAAGAAACCAACCCCCAAATGTTTTTAAATTTTACGTGTAATTTAAAAAATGCACAAATATTCTTTCATTCCTTTTTTTTGCAGAGAGGGAACAGAATCAATTTGCCATGGTTATGCCTCCTGCCAATTGTTTAGAATTTCCAGGATTTAATCTTTCATCCATGTGTGTATCCACTATTTACCTTTGAATGAGATAATGCATAATGCATTGGGCTTTATGGAAATGAACCAAGAAAACCTGTTGTTGTTTTCTTTTATTTATTTTTTTTTTAAGTGGAGAAAAGTTGTACTCTCCCTTTATAGCCTAGAAAAATTAGCATTAATGTTACAACAACATGGAAGGCACAGGGAAATACAGGTTACCTTAGTATGAACTCAGGAGATGTCACATGTGTGGGGAAGCACAGTGCAGTGGTCCTGCATCCTTCCTCTGCTTGAGGCTTAGGACTGGTGAAGTAGCATCACTGCTGTAACAAAAGCAGGTGTGGGATGTCTTCTACTCCTGAGTGGCACTAGGCCTTTGCTAGTGCTTAAGAATCTCAGAGAGGTTTAGGAGTTGTGCAGTAATGTGATCAAAATGCAAAAGGAAGGTATGGAAGTCCATAAATGCACTGCTACCAGTAATAGAACTGAGGACCTTGTGGGTAACACGAGGCCACAAGAGGGTCATTTTGAGCAGTAAGTACCAGCAGAGTGTTGTCAGGACACAAATATCCTTGATTTGAATGCTGCTTTTTGCTGTATGTGAACTAAATAACTGAAATGGATTTTTTGTTTTTTTTTTTTTTTTGTGAAGGAGTGGTAGCAGCAGGTTTGATGCAAATCAAGCCCGATGCTATCTCCTGCCCTAAGTGTTGGCTCTGTCTGCAACCATCAGTGGAGAGAAAACCACACTTTGACATTCCTCTTCTCTGCTTCTCACATGTGCATGTACATCTACATAGCCTCAAAGAACCAGAACTGGCAGAGGTCTTTTAAGAAGCTTCCTGTCTAGGAGCAGTGGGTATGAGCAGTGTATGGCCTGTTATGGGGGATTTTGCCTTTGCTTTCTTCTAGTGCTAAGATTTCTAAGATTTTTTTTTTTTTTTTGCTTAAAAAGGTGCTTTTTCTCTGCTGTCAGATGATTTTTCCAAAAAGCTTTTACTGGCTAGGATAGGGATTAGAATGTTCCTGAAGCACATTTCTAGCCTATCTATTGATACCTTGCTAACTGTGACAGCAGCAGAAAGAAAAAGCAGAGATGTCATTGTCATGGAATCGGCGGGATCAAACTCTGACACACTGCACTACACCAGAAGTTGGGAAAATTGCTTGTGGCTTGTTAAAGTAGCTCTCCTCCTCTTACTGAGTGATCAACATACTGTTCTTCCTCTGGAGAGAGGCCACAGAGGCCAGACAGGCAGAGGTGGAAGTGGAGTAGTTTTGGAATTTGGAAATGGAGTTTCAACATCATTTCCTTGCAGCCCTAGGTGAAGAACAAAGCTGTGGTGTGAGAGGAGCACCACAAACCCGTAAGAAGGGCTCCCTTAAAGTTATCCCAGTGGAATCAAGACCGTGTTGTGCTACATTTTGCTAGAAATGCTATTCCTTCCTTTTTGAAATGGTAAGCCTTTGTGTGTCTTTCTTCTGGAAGGAGAGGGTGAACTTTACAGTCACTGAGGGAACACTGCTGGAAACCAGCATAAGAGTGAAGGTGTTTAGGACAGCAGACTGAACTAATTGCATTGTGCCAGGGGGCTGGTGGGCCTGATGAAGCTGTATCTTCCTCCAATGAGAAATCATTCTGCAGTACGTGGATGTGCTGCTTGATGCCACCTTATCATTCCAAATCAAGAACTTTTCCTTCACAGTAGCTTTTATGCGGACAAAGGGATGGAGGTGTGAATTTTATCCAAGATGAGAAAGCGACTCTGACCTTCCCCTCATTGCAGAGTTGTAACAGGAGGCTCATAAATGGTCCTGGTTTGAGCCATCAGACCAGGGCAGAGGTGGGAATGCTGAGCCTGAGCTGTGCTGCACACAGGGGGAACTCTCACATCTCCATGTCACCCTCCTGATCCCACAATGAATCTACTCAGGCCCCATAAACTTGGTTGACTTGGATTTGAGAAAGCTGAACATGACAGCCTCATAGAGAAATAACCACACAGAAAAAGGTAATTTCAGGGAAAGCAATCAGTGAGGGACTGACTGGTATGGAAAACATGGACCTCTAGCTCTGGCAGGAGATGAGTAACTTGCTAGCAAGGTCTCCCTCCAGCAGGCAATTTAAAAAATGACCTTGGAGAAAAATATAGGAAATTAATTCATCTCTGATGAGAGGTTTTGAAGAGTCTCTTACAGTTTCATGCATGTTGGCTAGACAGCCTTGCCCTGGCAAGCACTCTTGCCTGTGCCAGGGACACAGATAGCTGCAGACTTTTCCATCAGACTTGAGAGAGGCTTTTAAAAAAAGGCTGGACTTCTTGAAAAACAGAATAAACTGAAAGGTTCTGGCAAGGCATGCCTGTTATGCTTGTAACTGGCAGTTGCAGATGGAAGGAAAGGAGAGGGATTGGTGGATGGTCACGTTAGGATATGTGTCTTTACTGTGAGGAAGCCTGTGATGTGTGGAAGGCCCTCAGTGTGCTGGTAGTGAATTAGCAGCTGGATTATTTTCATGTCCAACACAGGTCTAGGGATGGGGAGGAGAGTGGGACTCTAAAGAACAAAGGTCAGCCAGTTGCAAGCATGTCAAGATGACTTAGTCAGCCTTCTTATGCCTGGCTCCCTCCTAAACATCACATTTAAGAGCACTCTGTTCAACATCAGTTGTTTTCCCTTCTTTGCCTGAAAATAAGTAAATCAGCCCTCAAAGAGAGGGCGTGGGAGTATCTGCTTGTCCCAAGGAGAACAAAAACTCCCACAAGTTATTTTCCAAAACAGAGGAGAGACTGAGTTGCAAGGTCTTCAGAGCTCACAAATGGAAGAGATACAGTCTTATCTAGAAGAGGCTCCTTGACAGCAACATGAAGAATGAGCCCCATTTGCTTCAGCACCTTCTGCTATCCTCTTTTTCCCTTCCTATATGCCTTGACTACCTTCCTGGTAGCCAAGCACCTACTCTGCAATGTCTCAGTGAAGCTTTCCCATGTACCAATCACTCACTCACTGACTCTATTTTTCCTGTCAGAGAGTAGGCACAGTCCTATGTCCCTCTGTCACCATGCACTACTCAATGACTGCAGTGGCTGGTCTCAGCCAAAAGTGGCTACTAAAGTACCCATGTTTGTCCCCAGAACAAACCCCCAGAGCTTGTGGTAAGTGTGTTGGCTAAGGTTTGGAGTGAAATAAAATAGAACATCTAACAGACAGACACACTTGCAGTGAAGAAGAGTCACATCAAAACTTTTTATTTTTGTTTGAGGTAGGCAGGATTTAGCCCTCACTGAGTGAGGGTGTTGCTGGTTTAGTCAAGTCAAGAACAGGATGAGACACATTGGTCTAGTGCATTGACATTTGCATCTCTGAGAGAGAGTGCTTGTTTTCACTGAAAGAGCAGCAGGACTGCCTTTTGAAACATTTAAAGGTAGTTAAGCTTTTGGAGGAAAAGAAGTGAGTATATTCTGATGGGAAGCTTTGAATCTCCCTAGGCGTACCAGAAAGACTTATGAGTGCATCTTCTTAAACTGTGTGGTCTGTTTTGGGAGTTGTAAATAAATATTATTTTATTACATTTCACTTTTACATTTCACTTTTGCTGGCATAAGAGTGTTTTAATGGTAACTGGCTAAGAGCAAAACATCACTGATCTAAAATTAAATGAATGTGTCTTTCTGAAGCAGGGAACCTTGGGTTGAGAGCAAGTATCAGAAAGCTGAGAGAGAATGATGTTTTTTCCACTGACTAGCACTTGCTAGGGGACCTCTCTTGCATACTGCAAAGGAAGAAAAGTCATGCTTGAATGGTTAAGTCCTGAATGAATTTTGCATAAAGAAAAAGAAGAGCCAACTTTTGCCCTGAAAATACACCCCTTCCCTCCCTGCTCTGAAGTCCCTTGATCCTCCAATACTAATTGCTGGTGGCTAGTACCTTGCAGTGGGGCTGCACTGTGTCAGGCAAAGGAGAGAGAAACCTGCCAGGGTTGTGTGGAAGAATTCCTGGACACGTCCAGTCTCCAGGCACAAGCAAAACCTGTACCTGCTCCTGGATTTAAAAGCACTGTAGAAGAGTGCTGCACAGACACAGTCCAAATGCACTAATTGGGACACGAAGGAGGACTTAATTCTTTTGAAATTTCAAGGCAAATATGTACCTTTCCTCCAAGGAAAATAAAACAAATGTTATTTCCTTCCATAAGGATGGATTCAAAAGCAACCCAGACATCACCCTTACAGCACATGACAGCAGCACAGTTGGATCCTAGCTCAGTCTTTTAGCTCTCCATGCTGCCATGCCGTGCTCAGCCTGGTGACTCCAGGCCCTCAGCCACAGAGGGTGAGATTATCAGCATAGAATCCTCATGAATTTTGCACAGCAGCAACTCTGAACCTTATATTACACGTGTGCATCTGTGCAGGACACAGGGAGTAAAATTAAACAGGGTATGTAATTAGGTATTTCATACCACATCACATCGTACTAGGGTTTAAAAGGCATATCCAGCACTGGCTAATGACCAAGGTCTATATCCTGCCACGTGTCTGTCCCTCAACTTCCATATGATACAGAAGCCTACAGACATACATTACGAATTTAAATTTGGGCATGGTCTGTGCCCCTACCTGAACAACTTTCTTATTGTGCCCTGGTTCTGGAGAGCTACATCTGGGAACCAGTGCCACAGCTCTTCAGAGCAGTGATAGCAAGGCATCTGTGAGTGGAGATGCAAAAATGGCTCACATAAGAGTGACCAGTGAGTCACTTAATTGCTAATGTAGGCAGCTTATTTGAGCTATGGTTACTCTGCAGAACTTCAGAAATTTTGCTGTTATTCTATTCCCTGCCTTCCAATAGCATTCATGTTGGCAAATGCAAGAATCCTCAAGTAGAGAAGAGCAGGTACAGGGACACTTCAAAATGCTGGAACCCCTGCCCTGCCTGCACCCTCATCTGGTTAGAGAAGAGCTTAAAACAATGCCAGGTGCTCACAGGCTTGGCTGACAGGAGTCACTCACCCCCATCTGGGGTTGATAAATGGCCCTGGGGACAGCTAATTCCCACCCAGAGAGTGACTGAGGATCTGGGGTGCTGCAGTAGGGCTTACATTGTTCCTGGGGCTGTGGCTGTGCCAGACCTAGTTGGGAACATTGAGTGCAAAATATTCCAGCTGCAGACAGAGACTTTGGAGAAAAGGTAACAGCTGCCTGTAACAGTGCAGAGTGTGTTTTCATCTGGGAGCCTTTGCCAGCCAAACTGGCTTTTCCTACCCATTGCAATGGCAGCCTCTTCTTGCAGACAAGCCCCTGGTGTGGCTGAGAAAGTTGTTTTCAGGACTGAAGTTTTCCAGTAGTGGCTTTTCAACCAAGTCTGTGGTACAAATCTCAGGCCTGGCCTGAGCTGGCAAGAGGAAAAATGTCTTACCATCTCTCTAATGCTTGGAGCAAATCACAATCTCTGTGACAAAGGTGATAATGCAAACAGGGTTAGCTTCTTTTAAACACAATTTGTGAAACTGCTTTGTGCAAACCAGATTTAAGGAATAGTTGAGTCCCACCTCTGATAGCCAAGTGAAACTGCTGTTATCTCTCCAGCAAGAAAAGTGTTTATAGCAATGTTTTTGAAAAGTATTAGTATGATTTTGCAGGCTGATATAGACTGTCCTCCAGGGTTGAAATCCTCCCCCACCATGTTTTAAAAAAATAGCAGAAATAGAATGGATGTCACAGCTGACTGAAATTCTTGGAAGATTTTAATTAAAATGAACACTGAGAAATGTGAAGCATCATTCTGGGCTGGCTCAGTTTGAGGAGGTGATGCAGCTGTGTCAGTGCAGTTCCTTGTGTCTGCAGCCATTCCTGACTTTGAGGACACCACAGCAGCCCTTGCAGCCCAGCTACTGGGACAAGCTCCCAGCACAGTCCTGAGCCAGCACAGCTGAAGCTGCCACAAGGTCCTTCACCCTCACTCTGCTCCGGGACCTGGAGCAGCAGCAGCAGCAGGTCTGGGCCAGCAGCTGCTGGATGCCAATCCTGTGTTGCTCCTCTTCATGTGCACTATAACACCAAAGGAGTTGTACCTCAGTGACACCTGGCTTGATAACATCTTCATGTTATCTTCCCCCAGTCCCCCTCCCCACAACTCTTCCCCCATCCTTTTTAAGGGAAAAAAAAAAAAANAAAAAAAAAAAAAAAAAAAAAAAAAGGAAAGGAAGGAAGCTTGCATTCTGAGGCTGGGTCAGTGGATATGGAATAATTCAAATTCAGCACCTTCCTCTGAGCTATGTGGTACCCAAGGGACAATATCTTACTCTGCTTCTTCCTATCACTCTGTGCACTTGTGGGGGCTTATGGTATTACTGCAAAACACTCTAGACATGCACAGCATGAAGAAACAAGTCGAAAGGTACATTTGGATGCTTCAGACTCAAATCAGATAAACTCACAGGATTCACGTGGCCTCTGACACCAGGTGATTGCAAATGGTAATAAATAGAATCCAAATTCAGGTTGGCACATGCTTTCCTAGCAAGGGGACTAAAAATAACTGCATTTTAACAGACTAAGTGGTTAGAGAACTTTGTTAATTCAGACATAAACCTGTTAGCATAAAATATTGCCGGAGGTCTGAAATGGCCTCAGACAGTTTACATTTTTCATCAGGATTGGTGTTAGAGACAACTAACCCTTTCTCTCCCTAAGAATAATGCTGCTTTTCCACAAGGCAACCCAAAAGCCAATCTTTTTGTACACAAGAGAAATGCCTCTAATCTAGACTTTATTAGACTGATCATTATATAATGGCTTTAGAAACTCTGGACAAAACAGAGCAGTGTGTTTAGCTGACGGTAATGTCAGATTGCTGTCAATAATCCTGAGCAGATGCAAACGTGTGACCCTTTTCCCCCTTAATTGTTGAATATTTATTTTTATCTTATAATGTTAATAAGGTTTATTGTGCTACAGAGAGAGCTGATATCACATGACCTTCATCTTCCTGACTCACAACAAAACCAGAAACATTACACTGCCTGTCACGTCCTGTTGCTTAATGATAATGTGTAGGTTAGTTGCTTTTCTTCCCCACACAATATTATTTATTCCTTTTAGACTGCCTTCCCTTATTTGGAGTTGCCATCGTGCTGAGAAAAAGGCATGATTGAAACAGGGGATTCTGGAGCATCTTTTCAGTACGAGCAGAGGGAACAACAACAAAAAAAAATAAATATGCAACTAGTCTTTAGACAGCACTCGTTCAGTTTATGAGTGGCATTATACGATGTGACTGCCTGAAAGAGTGGGGGACTGGATTTGGTGAAGCAGGAGGGACCTAGCAACTCAGACATCCCAAATAAGACCTAGATAAAAGCCTGTGTAAACCTGGTCCTAATAAACAAAAACAGACTATGCAAAGGACATGGGAGGAGGAAAAAAAACCCAGACAATTTTTATTTTCTTTGGAACAGAATTAACTCCACTCATGCATATTTGAAATGGCAGACACCCAAAGTAAAGGTTTGCATCTGGTCCTCTATTTGTGCTATGCTGAGCCAGGATCCCCAACCCAGATAACTCATTTTGGATCAAACATGTTGATTGTTTGTAGGATCTAAGGGCCAAATTGATGCAGAAAGAAGAATGCAACAGCTTGGAGAGTTAGGCTGTAGCTTAGGCTGCACCTTTTCACAGCACTGCAAGGAAAGGTGAGGCTCATGTGCAGGTGGGTTAACTTGAATTCCCACACCCAGGGATGAATGGCTGCAGTTCCCAAAGCAATATTGCCGTGTCCAGCAACTGCTTCCCACTCTCTCCACAGCAAGGGGAAAACCAAGGTGTGCCCCAGGCCCAGCATCTCCTGCCCATGGCTGGGGCAGAGCAGCCTGTGCATCACACCCCTCAGTTCTTGATCCCAGGTCTAAACTAAGCAGAGATATGCCATTTTGTCAATATGCTTCAGAAAAGGACGTGCAGGATGGAGGATGCACAATAAAGAAGCACAGAATACCTGGGCAGTTCAGCCCCTGGGGCAGCTGTCACCAGCCCCTGGGCATGACTGGCTATGAGTGGTGTCACTGGGAGGACTGGGGCTAAACAGAGGAGGTTCCCCACCTTCTGTGGGCAGGCAGGACCTGGCTCTGGCTCTGCACCAAGAGTTTGGCAAGGGGTGCACTGGGAAGCCTGGAAGATTTAGCATTTTGTCTGTGCCAGAAATCTCCAGCTGCAGAGCACTGAACACAAACTTTGTGTATCCTGAAAACAGCAAAGATAAGTGATTTTTGGGTTTGTTACGTGCTTTAAATGGAGTGAGAGCCCTCAGCTATTCCAGCACATTCTCTTTGCAGGTTCATTAATGAGACCTATGGGAATTGGATTGGATTCTTTTCACTGTTATTTGGACTGTGAGAAAAAAAAATCGCAGAAAGGAGACGCTATTTTCAAACCATGATTTTTTCCTGTTTCACAACTGAAATGTTTACCAGGCTTCTGTCATTAAGTCCAGATATTTGGGAAATATATTAGAATTGTGCAGAGACTGTGTGGTTAATTTTACTGAGATCTCTGCGATCAATTATTTACATTGCTTTTTTAAACATTATTTTTATAGCATGAAAATAATGTTTCAATCCATGTGGTCATGATACAATATAGTACTTTTATTTTGTTCATAGTGCTTTGTGAGCATTAGTGAAATGAACGTTAGGGTACACTTGTGAATTAGGCAGCACATCCCGGTTACACTGACATGAAAAATGTGTCTGCTTCCCAAATGTCTTTGCACCAGTATCACTATTTTGATGAGGGCAGGGATAATTTTTACCGTGGTGATAAAAGCCCCACGACCCCCAAACCTGGTTGCAGTTAAACCAAAAATGAAAGTATCATATCTGTGTCTGGCTGCCCAAAAATACTGGTATCAGCACTCCTCCCCTGACTGATGTGGCATAGGCCAGGTCTTGGTTTTCAGCCTGTTGCATCAATACTGATGTAGCTAATGCATGACAGATGTCGTGGTGAAATCATAGATCCATTGAAGTCACTGGCAAAACTCCCATTCATTCAGATTGTCCCAAGGCTTTGCTCAGCACAATTTAGGCTCCATGTGTGATACTCAAAACACAGGTCATCCTCAGTTACAACATGACTGTTTCCCCAACCCAGGAACAAGACAGTCAGAAAGTGGCACTGTGCACAGTGCCAGGATATGCTCCTGTAACTGGTGTCCTCAGGCAACTGCACATGATGGGCAAATCCAGTGGGGGCAATTGCCACAGAAGCACTTCTGCCCACTACTTCTCTTCTGTCATCCTGCAACATCTGTGTAACACCTACAGAAGTCACTGGGGTCGGCAAGTAAAGCTTTAAATGGTTTTGAGGCAATTTAGTACTGAAAAGGAAAGAAGAAGAGCTAGTATTGCATTAACTTTCAGCTTCCCACTGGCTCCCCTGCAGATGCCTGGGGACTGGAGACCTGGAAACCTTGACCCTGCTGTGTGGCATTTCACCCATGACATAATCCAGGGGATTCAGTGCACAACCTCTGGGAATCACTGGAAATAACACTGCAGTCACATTCCTTGTGCCAGGAAACAGGCACAGATGCCCATGGACTGCTTGTGTTGCTGCATTTTTCCATGCTTTTGAGCTGTGTGTGCCTCTGTGTCCTGTGTGTGGTTATGCAAACAGAAATGACCTGGCTGCAGAGCCACAGCTGCAGCTCTCTCCTGTGTTCAGGCCCAAGGAAAGCTGTTCCATGCTCCCCTTAGGGGAAAAAAAAGGTCTGGATGTGTTTTTGGTGGCCCTCCCTACAGCAGTTTGCACACCATAAATAGCATGCTTACTGCTCCCTGGGAATCCATGGAAGATGTTGATTCCTCTGCTGAGCGCTGTTGAAGAAGAAATAGGATCCACCTCTGTGTGGGCTGAGCTGCTGAGAACCGTGCTTGTGTGCTCTGGCTGGGCTTTGAGATGCAGTGGTGCTTTTGATACCCAGCTTGTTTAAAGCTAGGCAGGGTATCTCTGCCATACACAGTGCTAAAGAGAATTCAGGACCTGCTGCACCCATAGGGATAACTTCTTTCATTAATAAATTAAACCAGCTGGCACTATGGACTGCAATGGAAAAGATGACACATCTGTCTTCTGCAGAGGCAAAAGCTGGGTGCTGGACTTTCCCCTTCTCACACCAGTTCTTACCTCCCACCTCTGTCCTTTCAGAGTGCTGCAATGGGAAAGTTCAGCAAAGGGAAGGGAAGGCAGCATGTCCAGCCCCATCATGCATGAGGAAAACTCCTTGCCAGTGGGAACACCAGCTGAAGAGTGAAATGGGTGGATCACCATGGCAGTAGTCAGGATCACTTTAGGAGATGGGCATAAACCCAGAATTGTGTCTTTCAAAGTAGACAAACACTAGGACTTGCATCCAGAAGCAGAATACAAACAACAGTCCTATGACTGCAGGGAATATCTAGAGGGGATTGATGAGAAACATGAATGTGTCTAGCAGTTCAAGAAGGTTGTGGATGAGGTGAGGATGAATCCAAGAAAGGCCATGGAACAAAATGACTAAGTACTGGAAAATGTGGCTTGAAGTGACAGACTGGAGAAGACACTCCATCTGTTTAGCCTAACAAAGACAAAGTTGAGAGGATGACTTGATCACAGCCTCTACGTACTGACATGGGGAACAGAAATGTGATAATAGAAGGCTTTTCAATCTAGCTGACACAACTATAATATGATCCAACTGGAAGCTGGAAGCCAGACAAATTTTGACTACAAATAAGGTGCAGATGTTTAACAGTGAGGGTAATTAACCAGTGGAACTAATTACCAAGGACTGTGGGGACTATCACCAACAACTTTAAATCAGGATTAGATTTCCTCCCCTTCCCCTTGCCAGACATGTGCTCTAGTTAATTCAGGAATGAATTCAGAGATGTCCTTCAGTGTGTGTATTACTCAGGAGCTCAGGTTAGATTATCAAACCAGCTTGCTCTGCCTTTGGAATACCCCTGTGATTCACAGGGCCTTGAAGTACATAGACACTGTGCAGAAAACTTGCAGCACTTGCCCAAATTGACTCATGACACTTCATTTCATACCCTGGGCTGTTAAGTAGTAAGGGGACAAATTGGTAAGAGTGGGAGGAGAAGGGCATGGGTGACAGGATCACAGAACCCCTCCATGCAAGCTTGTGCATAATCTTAGTGATTCAGTTACTTCTTTAAAGACATTAAAAGAATGAAAGAATTAAGATGGCAAATGTAATTTTCTGCCCTCCTAAAAGCATTGCAGAAAAAATGAGCTTTCAGGAAGGATACTGATAAAGTGTGCTTTGTGTTCCTCTTGCTGTGCTGTGCTGAATTTGGCCAGGGCAAGGAGCATCCCAAAATCAGAACAGGAAGAAACAACCCTGTCTGGAGTGAGGTTATCCTGGGGAGCAGCAGTGAGCCAAGGCATGGCTCCTGGCCCACCAGTGACAGACCATGAAACTGCCTCCATCTGCTGCCAGGTCTATGTGGACATTCCATCTAAGAAAAAAACCAGCCCAGCACCAACGATGCTCTGGTGCAGTAGCCAAAAGTGAAGCACAGGGGCTGGCTTGGGAGCCTGTGATGGATGGAGATGGATGCCTGGCCTGGACCTGCACAGCCCGTGGTGAAACCCCTGTGTGCTCCACTTCAGGGCAGATGGAGGGGAGGCCAACAAGAAACACTGGGTATAGACAGCCTCTCCCAGCCATGAAATGGGTAAAATCAAGCAAAGATTGGAGGTGTTTACAGTTTTGCTCCTAACAAATTTGCAATTTTCCCTCCCGACATGGTGGCAGGGTGCAACTACAACTGGCGGACAGAGGGACTAGCAAAGGCTCTTAACTTGAAAGAGCCATTCTGTCCCTGGTTGGTCCTAACAGTATTTTATAACCTTGCAGGGCCTTCTAGGACCTTCTCCATTACTTCTTCAGTGCTGACATTGAGCAGAGCTGTAGCAGAAACGCAGGAGCAGAGCGGATGCGGCGAACACCCCGTTGCCACCACGGTGCTGTCCCTCACATCTCCTGGCTCCCACCAGGCTCTCCTGGCTCCCACCAGGCTCTCCTGGCTCCCATAAGGCCTGGACATGCCCTGTGCCCGGGGCAGGCAGGGCTGGGGGGAGGAGGCTCCTCAGCTGCCTGCTCGCACCTGCCGGCGCTCGCAACTGCAATTAGTTGCACCCGGTCGAAGCCAAATTGAGGCCCCTTTCAAACCGCAACTCTGTGCGTTTTGTTTCCAACGGGAAGTTCATCTTTTATGTGCATGCAAAATGGATAAAACCCGAGGAACCTTTTTTTTATCCCCCCCCCTCCCTTCTCTCAGTCAGGCAGGAATTTGTTTAAAACACACTGGCTGCTGAGGCAGGGAGATGCAGTGAGTTGAGGCCTGTAGCGATCCTTCTTTTGTGGCATGGGAAAGGTTGGCTTTTTCCAAAAAGCGGGCTCGGCGTGTGGCCTGCTCATGGCGACAGGATCCCCGGTGTGGGTGGGCAAGCTGGGCCTTCTGCCCCATTTGGGAAACCTGTCCCCTTCACTCTGAACGAGGAGAAGATGGAGAAAGGGGGGGTGGGTGAGCTTCAGCCACTCTTGTGCACCGAAAGCTCCTCTGGGAATCAGCATGGATGGGAACTGATGGACACCAGGCAGATTTTCCCTTGCCCTCCTTCCTTCCTCCCTTGCTCCTCCACATTGTTTCTCCTGCTTCACGCCGGTGTGGATCCCCCTTCCCAAGGGCAGTGCTCCCCAGCCCTGGGATGGTTCCTGTGCAGGCAGAGCCCCCCGGGTGCCTGCCGGGAGGTGCTGACTGTGCCGGGGATCCGCAGGCACGGCACTAAGGGGATTTACAGAGGAGATGAGGCACAGCGCTGCGCTGCCCTCGGTAATCGTGCCGCACACAATCCGGAGCTGCGCCGGGAATTTCGGCACAGCTGACAGGTACACAGCACTGATCCAATTGTCCTTACAGCCGCTATTAGCCAAAATAAGGGGCAACTGGTGTTAGAAATGATTTCTGGGTAAATGCTTAGCTCTGGTGCTGAATGATCTCTCAGCAATAATCCACGCATAATCCTCAATACAGAGAGTCTGCTTTAAAGGCAGCTCCATTTTGAGCAGGCCTCAATAATGCATGGATGTCCTGATTCACAAAATAAGGGAGAAGAGGGAACAGGAAAAAACAAAAACTTTTATTTTATAGTATTTTTTTTTGGGTTGAAAAGAATTAGGGAAGTGTGTGATCATGTACGTATTATTCATTAAAAGAAGATTACCTGCTTGGTAATTATTTCTTTGGGAGAATAATTTTAACTATAATGAATGTGTATGACTGTTTCAGGCAGGTCTGATGTATCTAGAAAATAAACAAATGAACAAAAATCTCCTATAGTGACTCAGTTCATGATGTTTATTCTTCAGAACACTCTTGGTGACTTAATGTGAGGGAATGACTGTGCTGATAGTTAACACCTTCTCTCTTCTCCTCTGCACTTCCTGATGTGAAAGGTTGCCTGGTCCAGTGGCACTCATGCAGCCCCACTAGCAGGGCACCTGAGAGCTCTGCAGTGTTTGGTGCTTTGGGTGGCCTCATCACAGTCCCATGAAGTGAAGCAGGAAAATGTGCTGCTCCCAGAGGCACAAATCCCAGAGAAGAGCAGGTGATTCTTCCCAAAACCATCTACTCGTTTTGGGTGGCTAGTGCTGGCATGAGACCCAGGCCTGGGTTTTCAGAACCTCTTAGCACCCGCTCCAGCACTCATACCTGGCTATTTATCTGCTTTGAAGAGTGCTCTTCCTACAACAACTTGATTACCAGAGAGTGGGCACAAGAGTTTGAGTCTTCAACAATTACTCTGTGAGTAATCCTTGGGTAATCCTGGGAGGCTTTACCTGGACTAAGGACTCAGCATTTTACCAAACCATTGGATATACCCTCTACAAATATTTTTGGCCCACTGCTTCCACTAGGGCTTTCAAGGGGACTGGGAGAGGTTTTGTAATCTCTGGTAAACTTTAATTAACATCCATAGGACATTTAAACCAATAGGCTCAGCTCTTGGCTATACAATATAAAAATGTTGGAAACCATATCTGTTCATCATGAATCATATTCTCCTAGCTACCTGCTACAGACGGGAAAGGAGGCCCTGCCATATGCCACAGAAAAAGATTAATAATATTTCTCTGCTAGCAAATTCTGAAAAAGCAAGCAACATTTTCATAGTTTGTTTACTCATTTGTTCCTTATAAGAGGCACAGGAATCTGTGAATCAGAAGAATTTCCATCTCAAAAAACTGCTTTGGCAGCCAGTGGCTTGTAATTTAAGATTAAGCGATTGAATTTCACGCAGCCCTGCTTAAAATTCACTACCCCACACCCCGTCACCATAGGCATAAAAAACCCCACACAACAGTCGTGTCACCACCTCCCTCAGCATCTATAAAGTCTACTATAAGTAAGTAAAAAAATGTCCAATCAGCTGGGAGGTCACAAAATGTACTTAATAAAGATGTGTTCTGTGTGACTGCTGGATTTTTCCCCTTGCAGCATTCGCAGCCTATCAGGCAGTTTCCGTTCAGATGCAGTGCCAGTGCTGGGCTGACTTCAATCAGGCTGCACAAATCAGCAGAGCAGAAATGCCTCCTTCCCTCTGTCACCTGAAGCCAATGCTGATTCATCTCTTCAGGCCATTCCTCCTGTCCTTTCTCTGAATTCACCCATTGCTGAATCATTTTTTCCCCTTTTTCTTTTCTTCCCCCCTTCCCCTCTGGAGTGTCCCGGCGCTGAATGCAACACGCTTCGTTTTGAGATCTGACTGAAAGGGAATATGGAAATTAATTGGCTCAGGCTGCTCACAGCCTTTTCCACGTGCCTGTACTATGTAAGAGGTGCCATGCAATTGCCTTTCCATTGTGGCTCCCCACCAGCCACCTGTCTCCTTGCACACACTGCCGCGGCTGCTCTCAGCCTGGGCTCTGGAGATGGATGTCCCCTTCCTCTCCCTATTGTGCAAGAGGGAGGGCAGCTGGCAGGGCTGTCCTCCTAAGGGCTGGAACTGCCCTGCTTGACTCAAAATAGGCCAGCTTTAGTGAATTCTCTGGCTTGTGGTAAATAGTGTGTGACTGGTGCTTTGGCACGGGCTGCAGAGGGATGTACAGTACAGTGTCACTGCTGTTGAAATGGTTATTTGTTCTGGCCACTGGAAGGAGAGCCTTGTTGAAAGAGAGCAGCCAGGGATGTGCCTCCTCCATGGGAGGGTGGGACCCTTGCAAGTTGGGGTATAACCTCGCTTCATGAGTATGCTCCATCCCAAACATGCTGTCCCATGGTGCTGTGGCTTTTCCAGCTCCATGAGAAAGACAATGTTGGGCAGGAAGAAGGTCTCATCTCCATGTCATGCAAGGGGGAAGCCCAGAAGGAACAAGATCTTACAGCCAGCCAGGAGGGCAATGTCAGGCAGGCCAGGAGCACCTATGTACCAGGGGAACAGCTCAGTGACAGAATCACTCTGGGTCTCTAGAAGCACCTCAGCAGTTGCTGGGGGACAACAGACTCTTCTGAAGGGTGGATGGTACAAAACTGACCCTGACTCAGTCTCTTGCTGGAAGGGAAAATCTGAGCTCTAATTGCCTGGAAGACATTGTTCATTTGTGCTGCTTGTTTTCTGTTTGGAGGCATTCCAAGAAGTGGCTTTTTGGAGTCCTTTTGGAGTCCTGTGCCCAGAAGAAAGTGGTCTAATTTTCCCACCTGTAATAAGTTGATCTTTAAAAAGACACACAGACTTTGTCTTACCTGTGTCCTTTGACCATTGCAATCACCACAAAACTACTTTGAGGCTGCTATGGTATTCAGCAGCAGATCAATGGCACAAGCACTACAGATGTCTGCAACTGCTCAAAACTAGGAATAAGAATTTTTAGGTAGAGACATCCTCACCTATGGCATCAGCCCTTGTGTGCCCATCTCAGCAGACTGATGGTGTGAGCACCACTAGGTGCTGCTGACTTGTTTGTATTTTCAGAGTCTTAGGATTACTCGGACTCTGGCAGCACTGTAGGTCTGATGCTGCCTGTGATTTCTCTGGCATGATGTCCATTTTTCTCTTCCATCTTTGCACTGCCTCTTGCCCAAGGAGTCATGGTCTACAAGAAGGACCACTTTTTATCATTTAATACAATAGCCATAAATGAAAGAGCATGAACATTTGTAATGCAGTATCACAGAGAAGACATGATCTCAAGCACACTGGATGTCAAAACCAAATGAAAAACTTTTCTTCTAGTTTTAGCACAATTCTTTCCAGAGCCACTGCTACTTGCATTCTGGAAATTTACTGGATGAAGGATTTTGTCATGATATCTAATTCTAATCTGGAGTGATTTACTGTTAAGTTAAAAATCAAGCCTGTACATATCCCACTCCAAGTGGTTTCTGTGACAGTTTCTATTAACTATAAAAATGTCACTTGCTAGGAAGTATCAGCCTTCTTATAGGCTTTGCAATCATCACTACCAGATGCACACTTACTGAATGGAATAAATAATAGTCTCGTACAATTAGCCTAGGATGCAGGGCATATCTGGCTATCTCTCTTAGCTCCAAAGTGAAGTTTTCACAAGCAAACCCGTGTACCAGGAGAAGAGATCTATGTGGGTTCTCTGAAGTTCTTCAGAACTTGAAATGTTGTAAAGCCTTAAGGATAAAGCTACCGTTTTGGTGCCTATCTTTGTGGTTTCAGTCTGTGTAAGCAACTGAAATACCCATCTTACTTCATTCTGATCCAGTTTAAAAAAAATTGTGTTTATTCTGTCACTTATAATGTGTTTTGAAATACTCTACTGGCTCTGTGGTGTTTCCTGCTGTTGCACAATCACAGTAAAATTTGTAGTGTGGGGTTGCACGGTAAACACTTTGTCCCCATCTACCCTTCAAGGAAATGACACGCAGAGCCCTTCTCAAGCCTGGGGCTGTGGATGGGGGCTGCTGTCTGTGGGATGTGTTGGCAGTGTTGAGACACAGATTTGAGTTAATCTGGTCCTCAGGTATGAGCTGAAATGAGAGTTTGGGTTTGTGTCATGTTCTGCCAAGGCTCTGAGCCACAGCACTTAAGGTCTCTGCTATTGGAGGGGAGCTCAAGAAATCAATCTGAGTGCAGAAAATGACACTTAATGGTTCCCCACCTTTTAAGCCATATTGTGAGCAGAAGCCAAAAAGAAAGTTGAAACTTGGACCTTCATTGCTGTGTCTTAATCTGAGGATTGAAGTCCAGGGGGCTGCAGAGCTGAAGTGGTGGATCCGAACAGCACAAGACACATTACTCTTGCAGCAGCAGAAGTGGGAAGCCTGTTTACATCTGTCTAGAAGAACAAAGTCATATTCTCCTCTTCTATGCACCATTCTGACTACTGAGGTCAGTGAACTTTGACTTGTGTGTCAGGGAAAAAATTCACTGTGTAGGAGTCTGCAGCTGGCACAATGAACAGAGGGAAATATCAGCCACCTCTACAGAGCACCTGGATCCCTTGATGGAGTGAACTCACAGCACCTGGATAGATCTGAGAGAGTAAGGGGAGAAAGCAAGCATTTGGTCACATTTCGAGAGCAAGGACACTGTATTTGAAAGTAGAAGCTCTGAGAGGGACACGTGCTATGACTTCAAAAAAACATCTGCTGCTACAAGGAGCACCATCAGTGCAGGGAACTGAGTGCTGAGAATCACAGAAACAGCAGCTCCTGTACTGTGCTGAGCAGGGCTCATGAGAGAAGATAAAGTAGGCAATGAAGGGGCTTAGTTTCTTCTCCCCTCTTTGTCTGCTTTGCAAAGGCTGTTGTGAAAGCAGAAAGGGTTTAAAAATCTCTGGAAGAATGATTTGCAACTTGTCAAACCTGCTTTAGAAGGAGAATATGAAGAAGCTCGTCCTATCAAACTTCAGAAAAAGAAATCTTGAAGTATGACTTAACTTCAGCACAGGCAGAGGCATCTAGTCTAATATTAGAAGTCTCTTTGTCTTTTATCTACCAAATACACATATATTCCAGAACAAAAAGCCCCTGTGTGTCCCTTGCCCATGGAATTTATAAAAAATTATAAATTAAAGTTAGAATTACAGAATATTATACAATATGTATTTCTAAATGCTGTTGTCAGAGGGAAAAGTGCCTGTGGTCTGTTTGTGACTGCAGAATCCATGATGAATACCTAGAATGTTCCTCTCCTGGAAACACTGTTAATTGTTTTTTCACATGATGAAATTGGTTTGAAGCAATTTCGCTGTCCCTTGAAGTCTTGTGAAAACAGAAAACAGAATATATTAGTACAGGAAAAGATGATGCTGGCAGTTGTCTAAGAACTAAAAAGCCATGTGTATTCTTTAAAGTCTGTGGGATGAGGATGCTTTTTTCACTGCAGTGTTAACACATGAACCTTAGAGACTCTCATCTCAGCCAGCATCTGAGCATGCTCTTGCATTTCATCCCATGGCTCAGGAGCAAAAGCACCAGCTTATATTCAGCAACATGTAGCTCCAAAATCAATGTCAGCTAAGCATTTTCATTGCTAACAAATTAAACATTTTCACAGCTATTATTTGGACTAAATAGATAATTAAATTGATAAATAGAATTGGAGGACTCTGAGGAAGCTAAATTCTCCAAACTGTGAAACTTCTTCTCTGACTGGGACAGATGAGAGAAAAGAAAAAAGTAGCTTGTGCATGTTTTCATCCTTACTCTCTATGACGTGGGTCTTGAATGGATGAATGTCACCAGAGAAAAACTGTCTTGGTGAGAACTTTTTATGGAAAGATCCAATTCAAAAAGTGAGATTTTCAGGCCAAACTGAAGGAATTCTTTGTGTTTCCAAATTTTAGTTCAGTGAAAGTTTGGGAATTAGTTGGGCCAGTGACTTCTCCACACTTCAGAATGATAGCAGGGACACAAATATATGCTTTGTACAAAGGCACTCCCTGAAAAAAATGAAATTGAGCTGATGTGTTGGAAAGGTGCCAGACCAATATAAATAGCAAATCAAAGACATTCATCTTCAGAGCAGGTATGTCAAAGGTGCTGGCAGCTGAAGCTTCTCCACAGAGTGGAAAACTCATTGGCCAAGTTTTGTTTTAGCATTTGTGAGGAGAAATTTGGTACCCACAGGATCATCCCAGCTCACTTCATGACTGAAGCTTTACCATTATCATGTATTAGATTTCCCCATAGCAAATGAAGTACTGAAATTGCAGTGGAGACAATACATGAATTTTAATGTCATAAACCATACTTTAGATGGCTATAATAATAAAAATGTTTGAGACCTAGATAGGCTGAAGATTTTGTCTTTTTAAAAAAAAATCCCAAGCAACCCAAACCTGCTCAGTCTCCACTTCTAAAAATGTCTGTACAAACGGACTTAGCATTGACTTTACATTGACTGATTTATGTTCAGGCCACAGGAGCACGTAGAGAGAACCAGGGATTTGCTGGCAAGGCAGACAACAGCTTTTCCTATGGCAGCCCATGGAAGGGGGTCCTTGTCTGAAGATTCTCACTCATGTCCCATTCCCTTTATGGATGTCATCAGGATCTTGTCTGAGTGTTTGTACAGCATCTGACACAAACAGGCCCCCGTCCCACTTCATTTATCATTTATCAAATGATAAATAAGATGATAACACTATAATTGAAGACGCTCATACAGATAGTAATCACCTCGTGATTCAGTACAACACAGACCTGCGAGGTGGAAGACTGCACTACAGTTATGCAGAGATTTCTATCTTGCCCATCAGTTTCTGCACACTAAATATATTCTTACTCCATGAATGCTGAGGTTTTAAGGTGAGATTTTCTCTGCTTGGGCTAAACCCAAAGTGATTAATTTTTGTAATGCCAGAACAAAACCATTCAGCCACTTTTGAGTTATGTGACACTGAAAGACAAGGTATTGATAATGTTGCTATTAACAGCTGAATCAAGACTCACTGATAGCACATGTCATAATTTTATTTTTAATTGAGCAAGGAACAGCAGTACAGGGGGAGGTGGAAGACAGGAAACTTCAGAGAGTTTATGCCCTCCAGTGAGCAACACCTGATCCAGAAATCAGGCTTTGGCAATGTAGAGTGCAGAGAAAGTATGCTGAATTAATGCCTAGGACCTGGCTGATACATACCTCATGGCTAATCTGGTTACGCGGGGTTTATTTCACAGTCGGAAGTTCTTGTGCTGGAATAGAGTCCTGCTGGGATTTTCTGAGCACACGGCAGAATTAATGAATGAACGAACGCAGCTTGCCAGCCCAGATTTAAATTGCTTACTAGATCAAAATCTGTTCATTTTCTCTGTCCTTATTTCCAGCCTCTCCGTCTTTTATTTATTAATTTCTTTGAGAAGACAGATAAAGAGCACAGAATGTGCCTGCGGACGTCATCAAGGCAGCAAATGCAGATAAAATGCTGTTTTCTGTGCTGGCCTGAACCCTGGCACCAGGCTTTGACCTCCTGGGCAGGGAGGTCCCTGGCAGAGGCTGGTTGGTGGCTGGTGCTGAGAGGAACTGTGGCTACCAGCTCTTCCAACCCAGCTGCCCTGAGCCTCTCCCTGGGCCCCAGCAACCCTTTTCTACAGCCCCTGGGAAGAGGACAGCATTAAAGCTGTGAAGCCCTGCTTTGAAAAAGCAAGAAAGAAACCCGGGCTGCTTTGCAGGAAGGGTCATGTATTTTCTGTCTTTCAGATCCATGCTGCCTTTGGTATTAGCCAGTTGTCAGGCTTTAATGGGCGCTTGCAAACAGGGTACCTGGAATATTTTGATTTATTTGGCCACTGGGCAGATCTCCAGCCTGCCGTCTTGACTGCGGTGTTCGTATTTTAATAGGAGTTTTAAGAAGGCTTAGTTAGGGGTATTTAAGGTAGTCCCTGAGTTTTCATGCAGACTTTTCAGCTCCGACCGAAAACACATCACCGAGGAGATGCGGCGGCAGGTTTTTAAGAAAGAGAGGGATCCTATAAACGTGCCACTGTCACAGCCCTCCCAAGGACCCTTTCAGAAGAGCGGAGCTCCTCTCGCACGGTCACGGCTCCTGCCGTATCCCGGTGTCTGGACTCCTTAACTCCGTGTCCAGCGCGCTGCGCAAGGCAGGGATGCAGGCAGCGCTCCGCGGCAGGAGCAGGGCACTGGGAAAAGGATGGATCCTGCTCGCCCCATGGCGCTCCCCAGCCCCTAACGGCGAGGCCAGCAAGTCCCTCCGAGCCCCGGCACCGGGGTGTGCTGCAGGGAGGCGGCGTTCGGCTGCTCCGAGCTCCAGGCAGCCGGAGACGCCTCCCCGGGCTCCGGGCTGCGCTCTCCAGAGATCCANAGCTTATGGAAAGAAGAGGCTGATAATCAAGACAGAGATTCTGCCAATATATCCAGGTATCCTGAGCTGCTCTGCCCCTGCTCTTCCTCACTTTCCTCTCGCTGTGCTGCCAACACAGGTTGAGCAGGGATGGATAGCTCTGCTGCCTGGTGCAGTGCAGGCATGCAGGCATCTGCTGCTGCAATATTGACCAGGTTTGCTTTCCTCAGCTAGAGACTGAACTGTGAATTACCTCCAGGTCTCTGGAGGTGCAAGCCCGGTGTGCAAAGCACTCTGCCTGCTGCTGGCTTAACCCTGCCAGTTTGGACCCCAGCCCCTGAGGAGGATGATGCACTTTTCCTCCACACCATCCCGAAAGGAGCTGAAGAACTTCAGAAATTAAAATCTGCTTTGAAGGTGTCACAGTGGCCACCCCACTTCTCTAGGAGGCAGTAACTGAAAACCAAACTGGGGAGCAGAGCCAAGCTCCCCAACCATAGCCTGGAAGAGACTAAAGCAAGGAGGAAGATTTTAAAAGGCCCCTCAGAGCCCAGCACATCAGTTGTTCAGCTGGAGGTTTTGTCAAGTCTCCTCTGTTGGTGTGAGGCCGTCAGAGCCAACAAGCTGCAAGCAGCTGCCCTCCTTCCCCTCCTGCTTGTCCCCATGGGGCAGGTGGAGGGGAGCACACTGTGAGGAAGGGAAGCTCAAGCCTGAGCTGCTCTGCTCAGTGTGCCCACACCCACACACCTCTCCAACAGCAAGCACCGAGAGGAGGTGGTGTGATCCTGGCACATTGCATGGATCCACGCAGAAGGATGGGAACACCAGGGTGAATATCAAGGCTTGAGAATATATCAAGGTTGAGTAAAGGCTTGCCTGGGTGATGAAATGTTCGTGAAGTGGCACATTGATGAAGGAGGAAAGATGCAAAAGGCAGCCCATCATAACTTCACCAGCTTGTGCTACCGAGCATCCCCTGAAATGCTAATTAAAACAAGCGGAGGGAGAGGAGCCTGCTAACAGGATCACAGCCTTGCTTGGATTGAGTAATAAATGTGTAGTAGGCATCCGTGTTTTCCTCTACATGTGTCTTCCAAGCTGAGTTGACTGAAAATTGCAGTTTTGTGAAACCCACACAGAGTAGGATGCAAACGCAGACTAGATAGAGAGGCGAGGTCTAGGCATGAAGCTGGAAGAGAAAAAGCCGCGACAGTCTTCCGCAAATAAATAAATAAATAAATAAATAAATAAATAACTGCCCGAAATGAGGGCTAATTAACTTGCAATAAACCAACTTAACCACTTAGGGGCAGCGTTAACACAGAGTTAACATGCAAAACAAACCTGTACTTTCTCACCTGGTTAATTTAATATGCGCCGTGAATATTCATAGTGCATGAAATCCTGATGCATCAACACACCGAACGATGCAGTCTGTCAAACCCGGGAACGCGTGGCAAGAGGAGCAGCTCGGTGGCTCGCACGGCTCTGGCTTTGATCAGTTACTGTTTCTAAACACATTCATAGAGGAGGTAGGACTGCTGCTTTCCCTCTGTCAGGGTCACAGAGTGTGCTCGACACAAAGATTAAAACCTAAAAAAAAAAAAAAAAGGAGATGGAAAAGAGCTTCGCTTAAAATAAACATAAAGAAAATGAAACAGAAAAAAGGTGTCTTTGAGAAATGCTGCTCTTGCATGCAGGAGCTGAACCCCCCATTTTATCTCCGTGGCCACATTCAGAGTCACTTTGCTCTCAGACAATACGTTTCTTTCTCTACATTGCATGCAAACAAGTCCGGGTTCCTTGGATTCCTCTGAAACATTTTCTTGCATAAAAAGGAGTCCAGACCTGTTTCAGGTATGTTTACACTTCCATATCAGAACACATAAATAAAGAAAATGTGCCTTTTTTTATTTTTAGTGTGACTTGACTAACTTGGATTAGTTCCGTCAGAAAAAAACCCCACAGTAACATGTTTTTGTTTTCTATCTATCTATCTATCTATCTATCTATCTATCTATCTATCTATCTATCTTTCTATTTATCTATTTATCTATTTGTTTTTAAAGGGGGCTAGCAGCTTGAATTCAGACTCAGGTAAACCTCATCTTACCTCAGTGTCCTTTCAACCTGAGGTATTAAAAGCACGTTTTCCCCTCCTCTTCCTGCCCCCCCTCTCCTTTCCCCTCTCCCCTTCCCTTTATGCACTAGCATGTTTACAAGCCCAGGCATGGCTTGCCAGTGTCCCAGCCTCACCTTTACAGCCAGCAGGTGCTCGGGCTGCTCGGGCTGGGTTTGCACGGTGTGCCTGGGGCTGTTCCCCCCTGGCAGTGAATGCCAGGTCCCTGCACCACCAGAGCACTCAGGAGGAAGGGCAGCCCCAGATCAGGTGCTCACATTTCTGCAGAATTAGCCAGAGTGCACGACAGGGAGCACATGCCAGCTTTATGATCTGTGCTGGCCGAGGGAGGACAGACGATACCTGATCTGGCATCAAGTGAGCTTGGTGTGGAGACGAGATATTGAACATGGCATATAGTTAAAGCAGGATGGGTAAACAATATCTGATCTGGCAGAAGAAGCTGCTGGTACAAAGTTGGCCTGTCAGAACCATTAAAATAAATTCAAACCAGTGGAGTGAGTGCCACATAGCCAAAGTATTTTGCTGCAGTGTCAGGGGGCCCAGAGACAGATCCCCTGTGCTGTCAAACTCTTGCACTTGGGAAAGGGGTGGGAAATGTGTGCCCACCCTTGCTGGCATGCCTGTCTGAGGAATAACACCCAACAGGGGTAGGTGAGGAGGCAGAGGGCCAGGGATGATCCTTCAACCCTGATGGATGCAGATACAAACCTTGTTCAGCACTGCCCAGGTCCTGGCAGCTGTTTGACAGTGGATCCTGGTGTGCCAAAGGGCTTCCCCTGCTGCAGGAGGTGGTGCTGGGAGGCTGAAACAAAGATGTGCAGCACTGCTGCCAGCACTGCCTCTGCAGAGGAGGGTGGATCAGGCTCCAAAGCCATCACCCTGCCAAAAACATCAAACTGACTGCAATAAAGTCCCGCAAGGAGAGGAAGCAAGCGAGCTGTCAGAAGTGAGAGAAACAACAAGCCCACTGTACAGGATCATCCACAGACCACCCTTCTCCACTGAAGTGATATTTCTCCTTTCACCTGTCTCAAGTGGATGAGAAAGTCAATGTTTAGGCACTTGCTTCCTTTGCTTATACAATCTGAGTGTTGGCCCTGTCTTTTCTTCCAGGATGGCCAGTGCTGCCCTGGGAGATGCAGTCCCACAGCTCCTAGGAAATGGAAGGAGAATGACGGGGCTGAGTCGTCATGCATTATGCTGAATATTTACCCTCATGCATGCTATTTTATTTTAAATCTAGCGTGTAATATGCTTTGCATCTAGCGTGTTGCTCTTGTGTGTTTTTCCCTTGCCCTGCCTGTCTCTTGCTGGCAGCTGCCATCGTGAAACAAAAGGCAGCTGCCAGTTTGAGTGAACATCTCTCTTTCTCACTCACTCTTTTGCCTCTTGCTCTTGGAGCTGATGCAAAACCACTTCACAGACTGGGTGGCAGGCAGTGATGCAGGGGGGGTTTGCTGTCCTTGGGATGCTTGAGCATGCAGTGCCTCTGAGACTCGCTGCCAGAGCTCAAAGCCGTGTTCAAGCTCTTGAGCCTGGCTCAGCAGTAGCCAAGAGACAAGCAGCTGTCGCTCTGCCAGCACACCAGCTCAAGCTATCTCTGTTGCAGCAATTGCCCATTTCACAGGATTTTATTATGCTGCTTTTGGCAAAGGTGATGGTTTATTAAATACCACTTTAGTCTTCTGCTCCAAGATGTGTAATCAAATGCAGGGATCTCTTGCTCCAAACCAGTGGTACTCCTACATCATCTGAAAAAAAAAGCCCAAAAGAAGCAAGATTGAACTGAAACAGCATTTGGAAGAAGAAATTTTCCTGTGTCAAATTAAAGTAACTTGGGGAGAAAGCAGGATGAGATGCCAGGACCCAGACCCTGAGGCCAGCTGTGGGCCTTGGATGCTGCAGTCCTTTGGCCAGTGATTCTGTGCAGAGTGAAAAGATGCTGTGTGTGAGAGTGCCTCCAAATCTCAACCAGGATCCTTATCCCTTGGCTCCACTTATGAATCTATAACTCCATGTTCTAGGAGGCTCTGGAGACCATCAGAGGGGCCAGTTCAGCTGTTTTTTCCAGAGCTGGAAAGTATGGAAGAGATGTTTTTGCTTTTCTTAGGGAGCCTTTCCCCTGAGCTATAATGAGAACATGCTTTGGGAAAACAAGTTGAACTCTTGACTGCTGTAAATAGCCATGGGCTGGTCATGCCTCTGGGAAGGGACTGTGTCCTGCTGGGAGAGGAGCAGGGATTAACTGAAGTTTGCTGCAGCTGTGGTCACTGGCATGTCCCATGTATTTTATCTCTCTGGGCAGTGCTGAGGGGTCTGGGGAAGAGGGTGAGGTACAACAGGCAGGGAGGTTGTAAGAAATCAAGCAGGACTCCAAATGATAGCATAAAATGAAAAAGCCAAGTAAATGCAAGCCTCAGTTCCAATCAGGAAAGTTAGGAAATGAGATCTGAAACACCCTCCTGGGAGTCTGGTGTGTGCTGAAGAAGCATACTGAAATAAATTCTCATGCAAGCTGTATCACTCTGATTGTCAGAGAAACTGAGCCCTCGCTCCTTTCCTTTGTGACAGTTTTCTTTCAGACAGCTCCTGGGTTTTTTTTTGTTATGTAGCTTTTTCTTTCTTTTTTTTTTTTTTTTTAATAATAAGAATGGATATTCTCACGTCACTCATTTTAAGCTCTTTTGTGGAAATTATGGCAATATGGACTTGTTCATAGAGACAGTTTGGAAAGATCCTGGTTTGTCTGATTTGCCTGACATTGTTTTCCTAACGCACAGAAAAAGAAGCTGCAGAGGACAGGTCTGGAGTCCCTGAGGAGCTGTCAGGGCAGATGAGAATTCACAAGTGCAGGTGAGAAGGTTGTGATTTTTGTAAATGAAGAGCAAGCTATACTTCCCAAATGAAGATGATTTCCTCTATATTAAGTAGGATTGCAAATAAACAAAGAATAAAAGTTTATGTCCATGAGGAAAAGAGGGCATCTGGCACTGCTTTGTGTGCTGACTTGCCTCAGACTGCAGGAAAACAGGAAACCCTTCCACCTGAGCCATTGTAATCCCCCTCACCAGAGCTCCTGGATGAGTCTAGAGGTTTTCTCTGCTTCCAAAACTACATAGAAAGTAGAGTTTATGGAAATATTTCCAGTTTGATTTATATGAGACAGCCTCTAGTAAGTGGATTGTGAAGAAGCAGCAGCATAAATGAACAGCTGGATGCCTTCAGGCTCCACTGTGGCTCCAGGATCTTGTGCTCTGATATGCCACAGTTGTGCTGTGAGAGCATCAGACTCCACTGCCAGGAACTCTGTGGCTGTGACAGGACATGGGGCAGTGGCTGCCCTGATCCACTCATCAGTTGTAGCACAGGTGAAACATGGTCCTGCTCTGAAAACTGTGTATTTATTTTAACTCCTGCAGCACTGATGAGTTAACACAGCTGTGATAGAAAGTGGATGAGGCAAATCCTTTTCCTTTGCTATCATCTGCATTGGCAAGCCAGGACTGACAGCTGGGCCAAATCCTGCTCCTGAATGTCCATCCTTTGCCATTGCTCTGGGCTCTCCTCTCTGCCAGCTAAGGAGCTTTTCCTGATTTCCATTTGGGGAGCTCTGTTTAGCAGCAATCCTAGGTTCTTTCTTCACTTTCCCCCATGCTGCAGGGGCAGGAGGATTCTGCTGGAGGCTCCAGTCCCCCTGTCCCGGGCACAGCTTCCTTCTCCAGCTCAAACAACACTGCTGAAGTGGCCTGTCCCTTTGCTTAAGTGATACTAAACACTCCCCTTACAAAAGGATTCTAAACCATCTTCATAAAAGACAGAAAAACATGAGGAGTTCCTCTTTCTTTCCTCGAAGCTTTGCACCCAGATTTTCTGTAAGCCTGCCTTGGTCTATCTCATCTCCAGCCTCTCTTGAACCAGTCCTGCCCTGCTGATGCCTGGGGAGTTCCCTCATTCCCTAGGCAGCAGCAGGGAGGGAACATGCTGTGCTCTGCTGTGGGTCTCTGTCTGGGACATCTCAGCTCTTTCTCCTCTGCCTCACCATCACTCTGGTTTCCTTTCCAAGACCCTCTCTCCCAGGTGTTCTACAAAAGGACCTCCCTGGCCCCTTCTTTCTTCTTGTCCCCTCTCTGTCTGCTAACCTACTGCCTGTGCCTCCCTCCCCAGGCTGGGGTTTCACCACTCTGTCCTCCCAGTGCCCACTCTGTCACCTTGGGCACTGGCAAAGAGCAGCCACAGGCCCCTGAACAAGGCTGGTTCATTCTGTGGCAATCAGCTCAGGGCTGATCTCAGCCATCAGGAGGATCTGAGGAATGATAGAAAGGGTGGGAGACTTGTGGCCATGGTGCATTGGGGTGGACACAGATCCTGGAAGAATTTACCTTGCTCCTGACTGGGCCTCTGCATATCCTAGTGAGAGCCACTGCTGAAAAACAGAGAATCAAAACCTCCTTCTCCTGCTCCTTCCTGCCTCCTTCTCCTTCTGACACTTCTTGCTCAGTGAGAAAGTAGCTTATATATGACTGACTGCCCCTGTGAAAGGGAGAGAAAATCACTCACTGCACTCAGATGGAGAGTCAGGAGTGACAATGAGGATGAATTGGACTTCCACCTCCTGAAACAGTTCCATAGTCTTTCCCTCACCAGGACATCAACCGAGAAAATGTATTTCTTCTTCTACAACCCTTTACTTGCCACTTCTTCAGCTGCAACTAAGAAGTCTGGCAACACAGAAACAGCCTTTGCTGAAGCTCATCCCGGGGGATGTTTCCCAGTGGTCATTTGCCAAGCAAGGACATGAGGTTTCACTGCAGAGACACAGATCACCCTCCTGCCCCCACTCATGTTCCCAGACTACGGGGGTGATGCAGGTCCTTTGGGATCTGCTCATTGCTGTGCCCTGAGCCCTGCAGGGATCAGCAGATCATGCTGCTCACATCCTGAGATGCTCTCTGCCACCCAGACCCAAAGAGCTACTTTCCAGGGACTCAGCCTGGGGCTCAATATGAAGTTTTGAGGTCAGATCCTCCCTACCAGTAAAATCAGTTCTCCTACTGTACCCTTTTGTGTTTTCAGCTTTTAACTAAAGCAAGTAGGGGGCAGACCTTAAATTCACTTTTGATCTCAGGGAGAAGGGTTGGAGATCATTACAAGCTATGAATGCCTCAAAATGTTGAAGAAGACAACAGAAAATGCCAATTACCTCAATGCTGGAGGAGATCCAGACTGTCTGTATTCACAGTGGGACTCACAGCAGCCAGCCATGCAATCTGGGCAACCCCAAACCCTCCTGCCCACAGTAATGTCCCTTCCAGAGACTGGGGTGGATGATGGCCTGGGTTGTGCAGCTGTGTAAAGCCCAGGTACACAATGAGGTGTAAAAACCTCACTAGAAAGCAAACAAGAGCAGACACAGTGCAGGGCACTTGGAAGCCCTAAGTTATGGGGGTCTGGATCACACAGCTAGGGCAGGTTCACTTCCAAAAGGTCCCAGCAATGGGAACCTTTTCTGAGGGGCTTAAGAGTTTACAGTGACAACAGGCTGCCACTCAGAAATGCTCTGCAGTGGGCTGGGAGGACACAGAGCTAAACCAGAGCAACAGTGAAGAAACCAAGCCTCAGCCATCTGTAAATCTCATTAAACCATGGAAATCCCCTCTTTTTCTCCAGTAAAAGGCTCTCTTGTGTTGGGAAGAGGAAGGCTGAGCTGTTGATCTCAGTGTTGAGGCATCCCTTTTAAGATTCCCTATAACATCCCATTTCTCATCCCTTCCCCCAGCCCGAGACCTGCCTGCCTCCTGGAAATGCACTGGCAAGGTTGAATTTCGAGAGCTCTCTTGTGGCTCTCACTTGCATGTCATCCCTCAAAAAGAAAGCAGGAACAGGGAGGACGTTAAGGGCTAGGATGCAAACATCCTGGTAGGTAATAGGTGGTCAAAGCTTGCTCTCCCTGGGCTGGGCTCCTGCTCTGGCCAAGTCAAGAGCCCTGCCTGGCACAGCCTGACCTCTCTGCGATTTCAGCCTTGATACTCAGCATCTGACCTGTGGATTTTTCTTTAAGAAGATGAGAGAAGACGGGGAGGGAAAAGAAACCCCCACAAAGCCTCCTATAAAAAGCCAAGCTTCCCAAGCCAAAGCCAATAAAAAGCTTCCCAGCTGTTCCCACTCCTCCGAGCCAGCTCGGGCTCTGCAGGCAACAAAACCCTGCCCGCAAGGATGGCCATGGGACAGGGCAGGGACCCGAGGGGAGGGAGCCCTGCGGGTGTCCCGTCTGGAATCTGGGGCCCAGGGAGGCGAGAGGTGCCTGACAGAGGCTGACTCAGCGGGACACAGCGGTTTGTGGAACCTCCAGCAATCCATTATTACAAAGGGGCTTTCAGGAACTCCTCCGTGCCAGGCACAGCGAGGGTTATTGATTGAGGAGACAGTGCAAATGCACAGAGAGGCTCCATCCATTAGGGCCGCTGCTCTCCACCAATTAGAAAAAAATCATTACTCAGCAGCCATCAATGGGCTCTGCGCAGCGCTGGAGTGCATGCATTCAATCTATCTTCTCCCACCTCCCTGAAAACTTAATGACAACTATTAGAGCTCTGCTGAATGCCCGGTGTGTACAGAAGCAAAGATTCATTTGGTAATCTTAGTAATTACGACGCCATAGGAGGACACATGCTAAATTCAAACAAGGGTGTGAGGGGGAGCCGAGGGGGGAAGAGCCTGAATTCCTGTGTTGTGAAAGCTCCTGTCTTGCTCAGCCTTCCCTCCCCTCCCACTCACCTGCTGCCTCCCCTCCCCTTCTCCCACAGTCTCTTGGTGGGCTTTCTGGGCTCACTTTTCTGCTTTTTTTTGCCCCCTCCCTAAAAGGGAAACATCATTTTGTGAAAGTAAATTGAAGTGGAGCAACCTGGGAAACGTTTGAGACCTCTGGATGAGGCACAAGCCTGGCAACACTGTTTGACAGCACTGCCCTGAGCGATGGAGGAGGCAAATTCCCATTTACAAAAGCCTGTGGAACTGTTCTGGAGCCCTGCTGGCATAACCCAGGCAATTTATTTACTCTGCCACAGGCCTCTCCTTACCCCACCCCTGCCACCCAGCCTTTTCATTTACACACATCAGGACTGAGCTGAGCGAGACCCCATCTCCCCCCTTGCCAATGCGTGTCACTCCGAGTTATGGGGAAAGCAAAGTCCCAGGAGGGAACTTTTTGGAAGAGCTCAAGGATGGATGTGACATGTCCCTGAAGCTGAAAGGAGCAGTTACTTACCAGCAGTGGAGCTTTTCACAGGCCTGCTCTTTTGCAATCTGGGCAGAGGTAAGTCATCATTACCTGGGGGGCACTGACGGTGCTCGTCAGCAGCCAGAGCCTGGCCACGCCGTCAGTCAGGCTGCAGTTCAACACCTCACCTCCCAGCAGAGGAACATCTACCACACCACTGGCAACCCTGCAGCTGGCAGATCTCATCAGGAGAAGGCACAGCTAAAAGAACAACATCCCTGTTTCCTCTTTAGTACCCTCTACAGGAGCTGATCCTGCCAGGGCAGCTTGCACAGCACCAGGCGGTCCCAAGGGGAGGATCAGGTGAAGGAGAAGACCTGCTCCCAGTGCCTGCTTCAGTTCAAGCTTGCAGGCTGATCTTGCAGGGCATGGAGAAGCTGGGTCACCACATCTATAGCCACCCTCGACTTGTCTGGGCTCAAGACATTAGCCCTGAGCATCACAGCTACAAGAAGTCTTGATAGCAATAAGGAGTGCTTAATTTTCAGCTGGGCTTAAAACCACAACAGCACAAGGCTTCTTTGAACTTTGCTTGCACTCCTTGATCTTCTTCATGTGAATTCATTATAGGAAGAATGCAGAAGTTCCTACAACACCCAGCAGATGGAAAAATATGTCAAAGGCAAAATGGCACAGGCAATTGTAGGAAAATCAGAAAAAAGAAAAGTAAATCCCAAAGACTTGACTCAATTTTTATTTTGGTTTTACTCAGGGGAGGTATTTTTGAGTTCAGCAAGATTTATTAAGCACAAAGTGAAGACCTCAGACTTCAGTGGGCTGTTAAGGAAAATGTAACCTCCAAACTTTCTCAGAAATAAAAATAGAAGGTATTAAAGTATTCAGTGAAGAGAACAACCTTTCTCCTCTGTCTATGAAGTATGAGAAAGGCACTAAGGGAGAGGTTACTTGTTTGCTATGCTACACAACTTAGGACAGGAACAGAGAGCCCTTTTGTTGCTGAAGGCCAAACAGGCCTTCATAAACCTTGGATAAGTAATGTATTAACATCCTCCTTAATGTTATCCAGCAACAATGGTGAAAAAACACAAGTGGCTACAAGCCACCTGCAAAATGATATTGCAGCCTGTGTCTGCCCCTTGCATTCCCTCTCACAGAGGGCTGTGATCACATGGCAGGATGTACCCTTGTAAAGTCAGCAGATGTGACTCTGCCCTGATGAACCTCTTACATCTGCAGCTAAGTGGCTTTTAATGTTAAAGTTTATTAAATAAAGAATGAATTCTCAGCCAAGCAAAAGGGCACATCTCGGTAAAAATGCAATGGCAAGATCAGCATGTGCAAGGCACCAGGAAGAAGAGGAGATGGACTTCATCACAAAAGCCTCCAATGCCTTCTCATGTTCCTTCCCCTCCTGCACTGCCAAAAGGCACAGCCCACCTCCCTTCCTGTGCTTTGTCTGGGGAGAGCCCCTGCAGCAGGGACGCTGGGAAAAGAGAGACCACAGCAACCAGATCAAAAGACAGGTGTCTCCATGATCCCTACCCAGCCATCCCTGCCCTCGAGGCATGCCGTGTGAATCAGAGCCAGGAAGGGCAATGTGTGAGAGTCCATCTGATCTCCTGCTCACGGGGAAGGTGCTGGCAGCCACCACGGGGCTGTGGATCCGGCCATCTGCTGCAGACATGGGGGAGCTGAGGGGAAGCCCAGCTGGCAAACAGGCTGGTGCCTGGCTGGCCCCTGAAGAGTGAGGAAGGTCTGCAGGTTCAGCACAGATGGTCTCAGGAGAACAAGGATTTGCTCAGACATGGAGTTTTTTTCTGTACCTCTGGGACACGATGGAGACCAAGCTCACAGGTGAGCCAGGTGAGATGTTTTGCTGCTCAGGTAGGATGTTATGTTAGAGGTCTAAACACCGTCTTGGCCCTTCTCCTTATTACCAAAAGCCATGGAATTGCTTTCCCTGCTTAACAAGGAGCAGGCAAAGCTGGGCTCTCTGGTATGTACAGCTTTACTTACCTGAAAAGCCTTGACCACTGCCCTTTGGTATTCCTTGTGAGGACCTCAACAATGGGGAGAGGGTGAAAGAGCAGGTACTGAAGCAATAGCACTGGACATTTACTAAAAACTGCAGGCTCTGGAGGATGAAGGAGGGTATATCAGATCCTTTGGCCAGGGGGCACTTGCTATGTTTCTCTGAGATTGGTGCTTGGGGAATGGTGTAGAGGATGAGCACCTAGAAATACATTTGCTGAGCTATTTGCTTAAACTACAGAGTCCCCTGGGCACCATCACCAGAAGGAAAGCCATGAGCTCCTTTGCCAAGAAACTATTGATAACGCCCTTGAAGAGAAATCTTAAAGCTCTAGGCCCATTTGCTGAGCCTCCTTCTCCACATTAAGAGTGATTATAGTATTTAAGGAGTAAGAACAGTAAGATTCAGGGTCATAGTTTAAAAAACTCCAACTCAATAATGACACAAAGCCAAAGATGGAGAAGAGGCACCCATATTACAACAAATACTCAAAATATGGCAATTCACAAGCTTTCCATGATTAAGACTATTTTTTTCTCCTGACTCCCTAAACAGAAAATGTCTCCACCATACATCAGCAGAATGAAAATGCTGCTGAGATGTTCCTCAGTGTGTGCCTGGGGATAGGGGGCAATTTAATCTCCAAGGTTTTAATTCATACTAAATGACAGACACACGTCCTGAATGTCTTGTAATGTGATGACATTTGCCCAGATTCTCTTCCTGTAATTCCATAGTTGTTCAAAGAAACTGGAACAAGAAATCTGCCCAGGGGCTACCTGCAGATATGAGACAGTGTTTTGAAACTGTACAGTGTCCTTTGTTGTTTTGCAGGATGCTCTGGATGATGCATTTTTGGTGTATTTATTTACATTTGGAATGAAGTCCTCTTGATGGTCCTATCCTATGCCATTTAGAAATACTTCAATTGGTGCCTCTTGTGGCTTCTTTTCAGACTTCTCTTGCCTTTCATTTTAGACTAAAAAATATATATGGATTCTTAGATATTTCTTGGTAATTAAACTGCTCTTTCTGGATCCCTGAAACATTTTTGTCAGAGAAAATATTTCTGCTATGGCAGACCAGACTGTAGCCTTGTTTTGGTGGGATAATTGCCTAGGTATCTTCCCCTCAACCCTTTCACTATTTATAAGCTCTCTCTTAGCTGCAATATCTTTCCCTTTCTCCTAGAAAAGCATGTCCTCTTTTCTATAATTTCCTTTTGCCACCTACAGATCATTTTCCAATCTGTCAGCCATTTACAACTCCCTCTCATCTCATGGTTTCTCTCATCCCACTGCACTGTGCTTTTGTCAGTCATTCCTTGTCTTCCCTAGCTCTTCTGTTCTGTATCTTCTGCTTCCCTCCTTCGCCATCGAGGCATCCCTCTTGTAACAGATGTCCCTCTGCCTCCTCCTGTCCCCTCTGCACTGTGACTATGTCCCAGAACTACCTGCCTTGCTACTCTGTGTAGGTCTTCTCATCTTCATATCTTCTCTTGGCCCTCGTCAGAAATACCCTAAATGTCTGTTCTTCCTTTGGATCAAAGGCAAAGCCACCCCAGCATCCCCCACTCCTCTCCTTGTGTGAGCTGCTGGGGGAGAGAGCTGCAGGCTCAGGGGGAGGATGCAGCCCCATCCCTCCTCAGCACAAGGAAGGGCCTTCCTGGCCTTGAACCCTAAGGAGAAGAGGAGGAATGAAAGACAAGCTGGCTCTTTTCAGGCTTGTCCCCTCTGCCTAGTTACTGTTCCCCAGCCTGCCCTGCAGATACCAGCTGTCATTTACCTCAGATTATTTGGAAGATCAGCATAAACCAGTTGCTCTAACCCCTATTTACCTTGGGGAGATTGTTGCTTCTATGTCAGACCTGAAGGAGTGCTTGCATTCCCTAAAGCTGGGTTGTTTTCCTTGGATATGATATTTTGTTTTGTGAAAGGTGCTACCTGTGCCTACATCTTTTTGACCCTTTTTGGCAAAGACACAGTGAGGTACAATTTCCTTGGCTTCCTCCCTGAGATACATTTGTTTTGTCTCCTCTCTTCCACTAAAAGAGAGTCTTCTCAGACAGGAGTGTTGAAACTTTAGCATTCTGGAAGCAACATCCCTGTTCTGTCTCTCCTGCTGGTGAAATTCCTGTTACTGGAAGGGCCCCTACCACACTGTCATGAACAGTAACAGGTCACACATCAGCTGTCTAGAAAACCAGGCAGAGAGTCTCCTTCCAGCTGAGATATGAGTACTATCTGCTGCCAAAGTAGGAGAATACTTCCAAAGTAGTTGACTGGAAAATATTACTACCAAACTCATCCCAATGCTCCCATGGGTTTGAAGTAGTGATGGTCAATGCAATTAGACCACAGCAGGATTACAATCTGAAAATTGTGCCCTGCTCAATGCTACCAAAATTACTGGGTGCTGAGGCCACAAAGTCCACAAGATTCATTTTGTGTTCTGCTTTGTGTCTCTCCTCTGCTGACTCTGTTTGCCTCTGTTTCCAGCAATAGGGAATCCTTATCTGCATGGAGACTGGCGTCTGCTGCTCCTCTTTTTCCCCACAAAGTTGGAGGTGGGCAGAGCCCATGGGCAGGCAGGAGACCAAGGGGAGAGTGGTGAGGGGGAGGATTACCCTGGGGAAGGGAGTTGCCAGTGTCTGAGGGTTGGGGTGTGAGGAAAGGAGAAGCTGCACCAAGCCTCCAGTGCCACATGCTCCACAGGTTTTGCCAGGCGATGCAGTCTCTCAGGAAGGGTTTCACTGCCCCTGTAAACTGAACTAACTAAACAGTAGGAGCTAGGGAGGGATAAAAAGTGAGACTTGCCTTCACCTGGACCTTCCTAGCTTAAACCTTTGTCCCAGAGGCTCAGCAAAAGCATAATACTTGATGATGCTGTGGCCCTTCTCTTGGTATCGGTGTCATGAAAGATTCAAATGGCATTGTCCACCTACAAAGCTTTTGCAGAATGAATCAGTTTTCCTATGTGCCTGACTTGACACACATTCCCCGACCACTTGGAGGTCACAAATTTAATTAAACCTTAGTGAATAGTAGCAGACCTCACAGAAATAAAGGCCTTAATCCAATCAAGCCACATTTGTACTCCCTGTACTGCATCAAGCACGACCAAAGCAGAAGGGACAGAGCGTGGCGAGCTAGAAGGGCCCCAAGAAGTTCCTCTGTACAGCGCCATTTATGGATGATAATGTGATTGTGACACTTGCAGACAATACCAGCAATTTCTCAAACGGGAGGTCCAAGGCTTGGTATTATCACGCTCAGCTAGTGCCAGAAACATGGGAAAGATCACAGCTAGTTCTGGGAGTAAAATGCCTATGGCTCACAGGAGAGCTATCATTTGTCAAGTGGAGATCAACTTTAACAGCAGCTGGTATGAATCTCTCACCAAAGTCACAGTGTTGTTTGTATCGGTCACTTTTGGGGGAAAGTCATCCACTCTTTTCTCTTAAAAATAAAATAGGGTAAAGCAGAAGCAGCTCGTTGTCCTAGGAAGTGCTTTTAATCTGCCTGTGCAGTAGTAATTAATTTTGCATAATGTCTCATGCTGCATTCCACCCTGGAGGAGGCAATGCTTGATGTGTGGGCCAGGTGATTCACTGGTGATCAGAAGAGCCAGCTGTAATTTTCTTTTGGAGCTGACAGAAAAGTCTACTGAAATTTTGAGAGGAGGAAAATGTGACAATGTCATCATAAGTTGCTCATCTTCAACATATGCATCAGTCAACATTTGCAGAGTGTTGAAACTTTAGCAAGGAATGGGCAATTCCTTTGCTGAAGAATTCTCATATTTCACCCCAAGTATAAAGTTCCTACTATCCCAGTATAGTAAACTTCACTAATCAGATTAAGGAAGCTGCAGTCTGTAAGTAGAATTATAGGGGGGTTTGAGGCATTTTCTAGGTGTTGCTAACTGTGAAAATATTAGTAAATTTTGCCTTAACAGTATACAGATAAAAAACAAACTATAACAGGAGCGAGATAGTTATGCAGAGTCAGGAGCTGGCTCCTGATAGCAGGCCCTGGTTAGGAGAAAAGGCATTTGAAATAGGTAGCAAGGCAGTGTTAAAGAATGTCATTGTTGGACACCTCAAGGGAAGGTAGGAACTAAGAGCTGTGTGCTTCACAGAAACCTTCATCCATCCTATTCAGTAACCAGACTGGAAAATGGAATGGGAATTGCTCCTACTCCTTGTTACTCAGACTGCAATTGTAGGTAGAGAGCATGCTGATCTGGCTGTTTAATGGTCTACAGAGAGTAAAAGATAGTGCTTGTCCCAAAATGTTTGTAATGAAAAGGAATAATGACATTGAAGAAAAAGCACAACTTCATGTTTTTTTTGTAGGCAGAGCTGAAGTTTTGCTGCACCTTTCCTTGCACTGGTGGAGGAGGGGGGAACTTATGAAAATTGGTTTCATTGGAATCAGTCAGCTCAAAAGATGGGGCTTTAAAAAGGAGAGGGTGAGAGAAAACAGCATTGAAAACTGTAATGTTTTCCAAACCATTTCACTTGCCTGATGAGCAGCCTAGGACCAGCTGCAACGTGCATGGGGTAGTGCCTGGCCATTCTTCCCCAGGAATCTGCTCAGGAGAAGCCTCCTGCCACAGGCCAGACTGAGCAGCCTGCAGTCACACTCTGCTCTTGGAGCTGCTCTGGGCTCCCTGAGTATGCTCGAGTTCAATAGGCTTTGCCCCTGTGCTCATTCTGCTGATTAAAAGTAATCTTTTTTTTTAAAGCCACCAGCATGTGAGCCACAAGGATTCATTCATTATTGCTCAGCCGTGCTGCGAGATGCTGTCTAGAAGTAATTAATTGGGCAATGCTTTGGAAATGTGGAGGAAAAATATTTTCAGGGGAAAAAATTAGTGCAGGAAGAGGGGGAGAGGCTTGCATTTTGCCTTTGAAGTGAGGATCTTTTGCTGAGAGGGAGGGAAGCACAGCCAGAGAAACAAGCCCACTTATAATTTTACAGTGCTATTCTCCACAGCTGTATGTATAAACTTCAGCCTGGTTTTTTCGCCTCGTTTTAAAAATACCCCTAGGAGCTGGACTTTGTTAATGAGAATTTGTGGGAAAATTTGTTTTTCAGGAGAGGGAAGCCTGCCCCTGTTGCAAACCCTCCCCTCTAGTCCAGTGCATGGAAAGGGGCAGCCCTGGGAGGTCCACGCCACTGAGCCGTCTGTGGCTCTTGGTGTCATTTGCAGAACATCTGCTCCTTTCCAGCCAAACCTCAAATAATCCTGCAACTTTAACAGGAAACACAAGTTCATGCAAGGAAAAAAGGGTGGAGACCCAGCAGCTGTCAGGCAGGCCTATTTATATCCAGACTGCCAGTGCTGAGTGACGTCAGTAATTCCCTGGTGAGGTCTCTTGCCCAGCACAGCATCAGCTGCTCTGCTCTCTCTGGCCATGGGATTAAATGGCACTAAATCTGAATTAACTTTGGATGAAAATGCCTTTAAAAGCACGAAGTCTTCTGCTTTCTGCCCTGATTGGAGCTGGGGAGTCTGTGTTCCACCACCTTACCCTGAGAAGGTGGCTATGAGCCCGTTGTTTTGCAGCCACCCATTTTCACAGGGGTCCTGTGGATTGGGGATCCACCAGCACTAGGAAGCTGGCAGCACTCTAAAATGAAGTTTAGTTTTTAGAGTGAATTGGGGACTCAGACAAAAGACGGGGAGCCCGTGGAAAAGGGAGGGATATACCAGGAGCTACCAAGATAGCTAAAGGAAGAGGCAGAGACTGTGTGTCAGTGTATGTGTGAAGTGTCTAGGCAAATCAGGCACTGTGGATTCAAGTGTAGAGACACTGGCATGGAGTACTTTGCATGCCTTTAGTAGGTTTTGAACTTGGGATCACATAAGCAATTGACTTTCTGTTTTGCAACAGGGAATTTTGCAAATCCAGAAAAGAAAATTGACTGTGCCTCTTCAACGATCACCATCTCCTATGAGTTTTTGTCACACTCACCTGTCAGAGATGGCACATATCCAAAGGAGAGGACTGTAGAAATTGCTGGGAGAAGGAATTATGGTAATATAAATAATAATTAGCAAAAATAAAATACTGCCACTCCCCGTGTCCACCCACTCGAGAGCCACCCAGGCTCTGACAGTGTTTCAGGCAAGCAGCCTTGTCATCCCTGGCCTGGAAGAGGCATAAAAGTGGTCCCTCTGCTTCCCAAGTCACCATGTCCCACCATCAGCTGTCTGTGATGCCAGGCTCCCTGCAGGCTGTGATAACAGCTTTGGCACGCCAGGAAAACAGGCAGGACTTCGGGATTTTTAGGTTCGTGGGTGACCTGGAGCTCTTTTGAAAAAGCAGAGATTTGTCATTGAAGCAGAAAGAGGAGTTTATAGAAGAGTGGTGTTTATTTGTGTGTTTATTTGTGTTATTTATTTATTTTATTTTATCTGTGGCTTTAAAGGAGCATTGCGTTCCGGGTCGAAAGGGCTCGGCTGGGGCTGCGAGTTCAGCTGCGTTTCCAGCCCGCTCTGCGGGTTGCATTTAATTGCGCTGCTGCGCGATGTTTTCCTGCTATTTTAAGAAAGCGTGTGTACTCATCAGCACTATCAGTGAAACACAGATTCCCAGAAGAACCCCTCGTGGCAGAGGAGCGGCCAAACCTCCGCAGATATCCCGAGCTCAGGCTGACCCGCCTCCCCCTCCCTGCACTCCCCGGCCCTCTGCCCTCCTTGTGCCCCCCATCAATAATCTGCCTGCTTTCGCCAGCAGTGACGCTTATCGGAAAGGGCAGCTCAGTGAACTGGCAGGGACACGATTCCAAGGTCATCCAGGGATCCCCAGCCACGGGCCAGCCCACCCTGAGCCTCCCGGCCAGCCCGGGGGCACAGGGCTGGGAATCAGCCCCAGCGCCGCCCGGGGAGGGAGAAGAATAGGGTAAAGAGAGGGCAGGGAGAGAGAGAGCACAAAAGAGCTTGGAGCACTTAAATAGCGCTTGGGATGCTTGTTGTGATGGGGCCGGGGCCCTTTTGGATGATGTTGCTGACACATTTAAACGAGCTGACGGCCCCGGTTCTAGAGGATTATGTTCAGTAGCGACTTGCTGTCCCTGCCAGTAGGCACAAACAAATAGCTTATTACATCGGGGCCAATGTTATCGAAATGGCTTTAAAAAAGCAGTCAGCTTTAGGCTCCCTCTGCTCATTAGAAACTGCGGTTAATCACTTGCTGTGAAAAGGCTCACCACCAGCTTGCTTACTCCTCCAGCCCTTCTTTTCTGCCCTTCTCACAAGTAAATCCCTTATTCAGCTGGTCCGTCCCCCTGCCATCAAGTAATTCCGTATGCCTGCCACCCACTCTGCCTGGATTAACCTCAGGTGGTCACTACATTGCACGGTTCTTGAAAAGCGCTGCCTCTGAGCAACCTCTTTTTGCTTTTTATTCCTAAGCTTGGGTTTTATAATCCCTCTGTGTATCTTGAACCTGCAAGACTCTTTCCCCCAGGCTCTGCTAGCAGTTTAATAGCCTCTTGTTTCTCTTAAGTCCCTGCCTTACCAAGCTGGATGTGTGAAGAACGCTGATGGGGGAGCAATGACTTCTGGCTCCCCAGCTGTGCCTGGCACCTTCTCCACTGGCTTCTGGGTCTGACAGCAGGGATGCTTTCTCAAAATCTTTGGTTCATTGGGTGTGCTTGGTGCCACCTGCCTGAGCTTTCACGCCACCAGAGCCCAGATGTGCCTTGCACCTGCTGCTGGTCACCCCACAGCCACAGCCTTGGCCCAATGTGGTAATGGAGGTCTCTCTGGATAGGAAAGTAGGTCTTTCTGATGTCTTAATTGGGCAACTGCTGTGGCCACAGCTCCCAGTATGGAAATCTTTTGGGGGCTTCCAAATGCTTGGTGCTTTTATTGTCTAGTGCTTGGTGTCTAACTCTTGCTCTGCTGGAGGAGGTAATGACTGTGAGTTCAGCTGTGAGGAAGGCAGGAGAGCTCAACATGTACTGTGGCTGGAAAGGCAGCCTAGGATTTTGAATGGAGGCTGAGGCAAGGGATACTGTCTCTTCTATGTTAGAGCTGCCTGATGTCAAGTGATGGTACTGGCATCCAGTGTGGGGACATTCTGATAACCTCTCTGGTCCATCTGATCTGTTTATTAAAAGCACCAAGACAACAGCTAGAAAACGAAGAAACAAAAGCTCCGGCCCCAGTGTGCTGCTAATATAACCACAGTGGTTCCAAGCTCTGCCCAAACCAGAAAGACTTTCCTTCTGCAGGGTGCTGTAGGCAAATTTACAAGGAATCACTGTCCCCTGACAGTGTTTGGTGGAAGGGGCAGGGAGGGTGGGATTCCACACCTCACAGGGTATCCACGGATACAGTGAAGCCTCTGACTGTATTTCCAGGAAACCCCAGGGTCTCACTCTCACTGATTACAGGAAAGAAAACTAGATCAGAGGGAAACATTAGAAACGCCTTTAAACAGAGAAACTCGTGAGACTCCCACATGTACTGTAGAGGCAGTAAAGTTTCGAGGGAGTGTGGGAACTCTGTTTTGTACTGCAAAGTCTCAACTATTGGGACATGATCTTTATCTGTGTCACTGTGAGCCTGCAAGATCTCCTGTGTGGAATGGAACAGCCTGCAAAGGCTTGGCTGCAAATGGCAGCGTGACTTTCATTGAATCCCAGTGACAACAAGGCAAGGAAGATGGTCCATTTCCCTTCCAGCCATCCCCTGGCTCGGTTATGATGTATGCTACTGCTTACCTACAAGATGATTAGCAGAGCTGCCAGCAAAATATACCTGCTCTGTTCAAAACTGCTCTTCACCTGCTTTTCACAACTGGTGCCTCTGGTTTGTGATGGTTTCCTGAATTTGTAGAGCTCTCTGGTGTCCTCTGCTGAACCTTCAGATCCCACACAGGGAAATTCAGCCTTTGGCTCAGCTCCCTTTCAGGCAATGCACAAACCTGTGGCACTTGTGACAAGCCCCAAGGAGGGAGGCGTGAGACCCGGTGGCACCATCCATGGGCCACCATCCAGACTGGTCCCCAAGCCTTCAGTGCCACTGGAAGCAGCAGAGAGAGCCACTCACCCCGTGCCTGCCTGGGGCGTGTTGCTGCAGCTGGGCTGTGAGGGCAGCCTGGGGCTTCGGGGACAGGACTGATTTCCTGCCCTGCCTTTCGAAGGTGTCGCTCGGTGTTCAGGCTGACATGGTGGCACATGGAGGTGTCATACAGAGGCGGTTCAGCAGCAGGGTTGAGCTGGCACAGGAGGGAATCCCCTCGCAGGGGGAGCAGCACACGGTGGGAGCGGCTGTCGGGGGATGCTGGCAGCGCTGCATCCTCTGCTCCAGGGCTCGGCTGATGTGCGAGCCGGCACAGGACACCGAGCGAGCGGCCGAGCGAGACCTCAGCTCAGCCTTTCCATGGTTTCCAACGGGATTATCCTGCACGGCAGCATTTTTAAAGCCGTTTCAGCCTGTCATTAAGTGCATTGCAGTGCAGCTGCTCATGGAGTTTTAGAGCTTGTGCAAAGCTCCGCTCTAACTCCTGGAGTCAGAAAAAAAGTACAAATCACTTTTTCCCACAACTGTGCGGACATTCTCCCTCAGTGAACTCACACGAAATGAATCACGACACCTTACTTGGGATATTCCTTAAACGTTAAACCGGAGTATCTCCTGCAGCCTCACTGGGATAGCGGCACAGCCATTCTGGACTTTGCTGCTGTGACACACGCGGACCTGTTTTGGCCGAGGAGGAGGAGCTGTCACACGGGACAGGGAGGCCCCTTTGCTTGGCAGCCGTGTGCGGCTCCGGGCCGGGCGTGCGAGGAAGGACAGACGGCTTTGAGACCTTCCTGTGCCGCTGAGGCAGCTGGGGCTGGCCTGATGCCCGAGTATAAACTAAAGCAGCTTCGCAACTGGTTTAATTTATGTCCGATTGCCAGTAGCCCCGGGACATTTCTGTCAGCCGAGGCTCAGCCAGCTGTAACAGCATCCTGGTTTCTGCTTCTCCTCCTCTCGGTGCTCGCTGCTCTCGCCAGTGGGCGAGTGGGATCAGGGTGCAAGTGGCCCCAGCGTGGGCTCTTCTCAGCAGACCACCTTCAGGACATCTGCTGAATGCTGCTCACCCTGCTGTCTTCTGACCGGGTTGCAGCCCGTGTTTCTGCCCCACTATACGGAAAGCACTTCCTTCTCATATTTGTGACGGTGCTTCATGATCTATATCTACACATATGACGTGAGCAGCGAACTCCTCTGCAAACCGCCCACAAATCACCCTGGAGTCAAAAAGCCCAATCATAAAGACTACAAAGAAATATGAAAACACGGTCTGAAATTCAGAAATAGACGATGCACAGTAATTTTTCCTGTCTCTCTGCTTTTGCTGGAATTAATCAACAATCTCTGCTTGCAACTGCTGGGAGTAATTTATTTCAAGAAATGCAAAGAAAGAGCATTTAGGATAAATATTTAAATTTCCTCTTCCAGCCCATCCTATTCTCAATCATTGTTTGTGTTCAATTCAGTCAGCTATGCATAAGCTGATGTCTGTTCTCTGTGCTCTGGATATTTACATATTTTTTTCTCTGCTGAATCTCCGATCCCTAAGTCTTTCTTGGGTGGGGAAGGAATTATGTGAGTAAAATTCCCTGGGGGACTGAATTCTGGGTGAGAATACTTAGGGTCACCCAGGACATGAAGAAACTCTTACGGACAGATTTGGTGCTCTCAAATGCTTTTGTCTACCTGGGCCTTTTTTATTTACACCCTCTCTGCTTGGGATGGTGAAAGTAGTGGTACTGAGAACAAGGAAACAGTGTGAGCAAAAATGCAAGAAAACTTGGTTCTGGAAGATGTATGTATGTCAGGTTTTATGGAGTACATAAAAAATGAGATTGGAGTTTGATGTAAAAAAAAAACATGCAAAAGCTTTAGTGTTGTGGAAACTATTTAATTTTTTTTTTTTTTACAGGAAAATTAAATAAATTGAGCTGTGGAAATAATCAAACAAAAAAAATTATAAACTTCAAAGGCAGAACCTCTTGTCTTTCAAACTGAGAATTCTAAAAAGATGAAGAAATGAGAATAAAGGATTAATTCTGATCTGTGATTGTTCATGCATGTGTCGGTCATGGGTTTCCCCAGCTTCCTGTAGCCAATATCTATAAACACAGTCTGGACAGACTGGCTGACCCCCTGTCTAACCTGTGCCGCCCCATCAGGGCTGTGCTTCCCACTCTGGTGAGCTCTAATTAGCTCCTGCCAACAGAGGTTTGAACTGGAGCGGGCTGGGGGAGAGTAATATATAAACTTTAAAGGCAGCTCATCCACCACGTGCAATTTGTATTTTACACCTCATGAATTTTAACAGCTAAAGTTATAACTTCACTGTAACCCCCTGTGTGCCGGCACCTCTGCATTGGCGGTCCGGGGATGGAGGCTGTGTCAGAACTGCAGCTTGCCTGGCTCAGAGAGGCTTTCCTGCATCCCTGCCCTCCCTTGGCCAGCACAGCCAGGCTG
>VZTT01057194.1:0-14127 GCA_013400855.1 Buphagus erythrorhynchus
GAAGGGAAAGGGGGGGAAAAAAGCATCAGGTAACAGCATAAACAGGGTGCCTACCTCATGCCAGGGCTCCTGGAAGGCTGTGCTGGCAGACAGCAGCATTCCCTGGGGATGCCAAGGACTGCAGGTCCCAGAGTGGCACTGGGGCAGCCTGGTCAAAGCTTTACCATCCATCCCACATAAAAATAGCCATAATTCTTCCCTCTCTCAGAGAAGGAAGAGTCATTTGGCAACCAAAACCTGTGCAGGACCCTGTTGGGGCTTGCTGGGAGCTGTTATGACACATCCAATGTTTAAGGCTTTGGGAGAGACTTGGGATTGCTTTCCTGCCCTGGAACACCGAGGGAATATAAAATCCTGGTACTAAAACAAGCCCCTTCCTCAGGTCCTTGTGCTGGGATACCTTCCCTCCCACATTGAGCAGGGAAGGAAATGTGTCCTTTCCCTCTTACTTCTCTTCCTCTGGTAGTTGTGTCTCCTCCAGAAGCGCATGTTCACCTTGGGCCACGACTCTGTCTTCTCAATCACTGTGGCCTCCACACGGACCAGGTCCTTCCTTTAAAATCAGTGTTAGAAACATCAGGTTTTAGTTATTTATGTCAGGTTTCTGGGAGAGAAGGGACAAAGGGATAACAATAACACATGCTGCCTGACAGAGCCAGATCCTGGGAATTCCATATGGGATCAGGGCCACCTGCCCAGGCACAGCCAAAAGCCTCCAGGTGCTGTAGCTGGATCAGGAGGTGTGACAGGTCACAGCTTCCCTGTCATGTGAGGGATGAGATCATTCCATCAGAGCAGGCAGGAGAGACAGGCACCTGCAGGAACTTGTAGGATTGAGGCAAGATGGATTCCCCTGGCACCTCCAGGTGATTTCATGTGCCCTGCTTTGGTTTTGGCACAGGATGAGCCCATCCTTGCTCCTGGTCACAAGTACTTCCTCCTCCTCTAAAGCACCACAGACAGCTGGAAGAAAATCTCACCTTGTTGGAAACTCTGTAACTTTCCCAATAATTTTTAAATTAATTGTTTTTAATGAACCATAAGCAATTTTCTACTGTAGCCAGCGTTTAGTAAGGCTTGCCATAAACTGCTGCTGTGGAACACAGTTTTTGGGAAAATTACAGAAACTAAGTTTTGCTAAAACAACTGTGATCAACCTTGATATGCTTCAAGGGTCTCAGAAGGTGAGAACCCCCAGGCAAGATCCAGACAGGAGCTTTGGACAAGGGAGTTTTAGTCAGCAGCCACAGGGAAGGAGGAGGAGCTGCTCTTCCATGCACAGCACTGCAGAATTCCATTAAAAGCTCGTTAAGTTTGCCACAGGAAGACATTTAAAGACCATTCTGCTGACAAACGGCTCTGTCTGCACTTGAGGGGGGCAGAGGGGGAAGCCCATCCAGCTGAAATTGTTCCAGCAAGGTCACTGGGAGGCCAAAGGCTTCAGACAGCCACCATCTCTTAAAATCCACCCTGGGGGTGTGATTGAATCAGAGATTGGAGGAAACTGATTTATCTGCAGTTAGTGACCAGCCCAGAAGAAACGAGATATAAAATAATTCAGATTTTAAGAGACCACGGTGTGACCCCGACATCCCAGCACCACTGAACCACACACAAACCCTGCAACCCTGAGGGAGAAACCAGAAAGCAAACTGCACTCCAGACATGGTTTACCACTAATTTGGGAGTGAACTTCCTGGATTCAAGACCCTGGTGAGTTCTCTGTGGGACTCAGCTCTAGGAACTGCTGGCAAGAGGCTGAAGCACAACAGAAACCAACTTGCTGGAGAAGAACTCGTGGGCAGGACAAGTTCTCAGCAAAACAGAGCCCAAGGAAAAAACATAAAAATCTCTATCAAACGTTTTAGGTATGACTGGAATGTCCATAAAAATAAGAAGGGGGTCACACATTTCCCAGAGCCAGACACAGCTGAGCCTGCTGCCTTGAGCAGCAAAACGTTCCACGGATTGGATTTTTGCAGGAGGTGAGAAAAACTCAGGCTGGAATCCCATGGATCTGAGCTGGGCTGAAAGGTGCTGTCAAGAGGCAGAGAAAAAAGATCCAGGCAAGCTCCAAGCCCACAGGATCATAACCCTGGGAGATCATAACTCCACAGCCAAGCTCGCTCCCCGCAGCACTGAATCCCAACCCAGCTGCCAGAACAGCTCCAAAGCCTTTGGCACTTCCACTGCAAAAAGGGGCAGGTAGCAGGAGAAACAGAGAGCTTTCCTAGAGGGAAAATTCCCATCAGCTCTATTTTGTCTAGAAAGAAGCCAAACTTTGTCTCCACTTGTGCCTAAGGCTGGCTCCAGCCCTTGTGCCAGCTGGGGCTGGCACTGACTTGGACAAACACGGATTCCAGAGCAGGAGCCAGCCAGAAGCTCCCAGAATAGCCTCCACCATGCAGATGTGGTGTTTCAGGATTGAAGGAAGTGTCATCCTGGGAGGTAGCAGCTGTCCCAAACAGGACACGTTTGGGAGCCGACAGGAAGAAGCTCTGAAGTGTCTCAGGCTGTGAGCACTCCCTGGGTGTTCATTTATACAACAACAGCAACACAGAACTGCCTCTGCTCTCATCCAGCCTCTTCTCTTCTCCCCAAAATGTCTGTGGGGTAGGGGGCTGTGTGAGAGAACTGCAGGGTACCTTGCTGGTGATATCCTTTTCCCTTCTCCCTTTCCTCATCCTGTATCACAGAGTTTGGATTTGGGAGGTTTCCCTGCAGCTCAGAGGGTGATGGTATCCCCCCCTTCAGCCTTCACCCTTCCTGGCCAGCCTCTTCCTCCTCCCACTGATTCCCTTCAGCCAAAGGCCCTGGAGAGGCCAGGCCAGATGTGCAGCCTGGTGTGCCTCAAGCAGCTGCCAACACTTCCCACACCCTCGAAGCACCTGCAGGAGCCAGCAGCTGCTTTTCTTCCTGTCCTGGAGCTCCTGGCTATCCCCGTGCCAAATCCAGCACAAAGAGCTGCAAAGAACCACCCCAGGGCCTCTGGATCAGCTGGGGAAGGAAGCTGCTCCTCACCTGCCTGACGTGGCACATCCCAAAACTAAAAGCCCCTTTCTAGTCCCAAAAATGAGATTCCCCTTCTTAAAACCTTCCCCAAGAGCAATATCTGGCAGTAACTCATAGAATCCTGATGATCTGTGCTATTCCTGATCCACTTCCAGTGCTGTTACAAGGACTGGCAGCTCCCAAAATCCAGCACAGGGACCCGAGGCAGGTACCACCAGTGCCACTCAAGCCATGTTAGCACTGCACAAATAACTCCTAAACAACACCAGCAGTATTATAAATACTCCTAAATACAACCACCAAATAAATATGTTTTAAACACTATTATAATATTATAAATACTATTACAATATTATAAATTATATTATAAATGCTCCTAAATACCACCACCACTAAATACATAAATAACTCCTAAATACCACCTAACCCTAACCTAGTCCACACTCCCCTTCCTTTTGGGAAGGAAAAGGCTGAGGAACCAGGGGTTCTGTGCAGCAAGTCCTACAGCACTGGGATGGAAGCAGTGCCAAGGGATAAACTTCTCCCAAGTTCTGTGACTGCTGGATTAATGATTAAGAGGAAGGGAAAAATTAGGAACACTGAAATTAGGGTTATGGCTTTCTGGGGTAATACAATGGCAAAAGGAAAGGGGTTAAAAACCCAACTCAAGGGACTAAGGAAAAGGATTTCTGGCTTATTTCAAGATGACAACAACCAAAATCAGGGTAAGAGGGTAGAGATGTTGAAGAGCAACACGTCCTGCTAGTTTGTTCAAGGAGGAAAAGATCCAACTGAGGCGAAAATCCAAGAGCTACCTCAGAACTGGGGTGGGGGAGAGTCACCAGAGGTTGATGAGGCGTTTTATTGGTGATTCTTTCAAAAGCCACGGGGCTGGCATCAAAGTTAGAGCTGATAAATCCCAGTTTCAGGGACTGCAGAGCCCTGAAGCCACAATTAAGTACAAAATTGTCATTATAATTCCTTTATGAAGCATCTTACCCCAGCAGCGGCCTTCCAATGAGTGTGAAGTCATCAGCACCAACCAACAAAACCTGGGGGAAATAAATCAGGCACAAATCACTGCTCATTGCCCTGGCAGAAATGCAAACAGGACCTTTCAAATTCTACAGCCATAAAGGAGTCAAACTGCTTCAAACCAGGCATTCCCACATTTCAAACCTGACACTAACTGGAGGGGCAGTGGGGAAAGCTGCTAACAAGCTGCAGACAGAGCCATTACTCTTCCAGAGAGCTCATCCCACTAAAACTGACTGCAGAAGTATCTTTCTGCATGATCAGAACACACTGAACCTCTCTGTCCTGGCTTACCAGCAGCCATAAAAAAAAAATATGGAAAGCAATCAGGGAAGAAGAATAACCTGCCTCGTGTGGCATCTGGACAAATGGCAGCTCCTAAACCAATGGATTTTTACAGCAATTGCTACAAATTTCAGCAGAGAAACAATTCCCTCATTCTCCTCTGTAAGGCCTCAAGATGGGAAATGAAGAAATGAACATGGGGGGTTCACCAGCCCCTCCTGTTTTGGGGCATTTCAGCCACATCTAAAGGAACAGGCAGGATAAGAGAGGATCCAGGAGGAAGAGGCTGCATTTCACTGAAATCATCGAGTTTGGAAGAGACCTTCAAGGTCATGGAGTCCAACCATCAAAGCCAGCAGTACCATAATCTTCCTTAAACCATGTCCCCCAAGTGCCACATCCTGAGCCACCTCTCCCTGGGCTGCCTCACAAATCCTGTGGCAGCACTTATAAACCACACAGAAATACTCATGAGAAGTCCTGGTTTTTGTTTTAGACAGGAAAAAAAAAAAACCTAAAGGGCTCTGGTGTTCAGGCAGATTTTCTCCTTCATTCCCATCTAGACCTTTGCTGGCTACACCAGAGAAATCCCTCCTCTCTGCTGGACACAGGGATGTAGGACACAGTTGAGGACATCCCTAAAAAGCAGCTTAAAACTGGCCTTCAAAGCAATGGGCAAGCACAAAAACTCTCCTTAATTGCTTGCTTAGCTCTAACAACCAAACACGAAGGTGAAGCCAACAGAATCCCACTCCATAATATTTCCCTTCAGTGTGGATTAATGAGCCTCTGCAAGCCCCTGCTGGTTGTCCAAGGCTGAGGATAAAGATATTAATTGGATTTTGGCAATTCTCCCCTCTGTGCCCCATCCCTCTGCCTCCACCCAGCCCAGCACGATAAGGATCTTGCAGAGCCCTGAGGAGTTTGCAATCCCTCTGGGAGACCTGCAAGGAATTAAGAAGTTGGACTTGATGATCTTAGAGGTCTTTTCTAGCCTAAATGATTCTGTGATCTGGGGTGCAGGAGTCTCAAGGCAAACACAGGCTTTTGCTGCCGGCTCTGGAAAAAACAACTGTCATTTTCTTTTTTTGGAAGGAGTTAGGACAACAAAAATCTGTCTCCCCACAGAGTCTGGCAAGACTCACTCCAGCCCTGTTGAACAGAAATCACAATAATGTCTGAAACTGGAACAAAACTAAGGGAATTGGAACAAAGCAAAAGGGCTGGAATGAAGGTGGGAGACCCCGAGGGGCGCTTTGGGATGTGATGTTAAAACTGGTGATGGGTTTTGCCTCCAAGAATATTTGCAGGGAATCTGCTCTGGTTTTTTCACCTTCTCCATCCTGATTCGGTCTCCACACTCAGCCTCCAGGACATTGTCCATCATGATGAGGTCCTCACTGGTGATTTTCCACTGCTTGCTGGCGAAGTGGACGACGGCGAAGAGCCGCCCGTACTGCCCCGTGGAGATCAGCCCGTTCACCTTCTGCACCACCTCTGCTGGCAAACAGCAGGCCAGGGATCAGGGCAGCACACCCAGAGAGCTGGGAAGGGCTGGGAGAACTCACCCAGCCACCCCTGCTCTCCCCCCAGCACACTCTTATCTCCTGGGAATCTTTAAGCAAAGACCAACAGCAGTGTTGCTTCCCAGATGTGTGAGCCTCCCTTTCTTAAAATTAATGATTTATTTGTATTTTAGGTGCTGGCAAAGCCACACATAAGTAAACATCTTGTATTCACTGTGCAGCTTCTCTATGCTGCTGACTCTCAGCCCATTACTCAGGCATCCCAAAATATACTGAACTTGGATATAAAGCATTCCAGAAAGGAGCTCTTGTCCACGCATCCTGTGTTGGGAGGAAATTCCCTCCATTTCCAAGTGATATGCAGACAGCCCAGAAGTCTGAGTGGTGCCTAAGGCACAGAGGAACATCGGGAAGAGCTTGGCAAAGTACCAGGGAAGAAGCTTCCAGCAAATGGCAAAGCCTGGCCCGAGAACTTTCCAAGAACAAGAGGGACCTGTCCCTGTCCCTCGCTCTTTCCCAGAAAAACCTCTTCCCCCGTGCCTGCCGAGTGGTGCCAGGAGCAGCACAGATCCCAGAGATCAGGTCCTGCACATGGACAAACTCCATTTCCTGTGATCAGCTTCCTGGGCAGTGGACTCAACCCCAGTTTTTATGGGAATACCAAAAGGTGTTGCTCCCTGACACCATCCCACTGCCCAAGAGCAGCTTCCCACCCTCCCGAGCTGCTCAGAAAAACACGTTTTCCTTGTTGTCCTAAGAAGTGGCTGAATAATTTCTTTTTCTTTTTTTTTTTCTTGGAATTCAAACAGAAGATTCCTTTGGGACTGACAGGAATCCAGCAGCCAGGCAAACCCAACACAATCCTTACAGGAATGTTCAGAAAAGGCCCAAGCTTCAAGCCCTAGGATACAAACTTAAAGGTAGAGGTAGCAACACAAATTATTTGCAGGGCAGGAGCTGCTGCAGTTCCCACCAGGATAAAGAGTTGTTGATAACTCTTCCAACACCTCCAGTGCCAGGAAACATCAAGTGATTGCTGGCTTGGATCTCAGCACCATGTGGAGAGATCCATCCTAAAATATCCGGGGCTGTTTCCGTGGCCAGCAGGAGATGGGAGGCAGAACTGAAATGCTCCTGCTTCTGTTCCCTTTGGATAAGCACAGCCAGGAGATAACGAGGCAAAGCTCAGCAGCAACAGGAGGGAATGGCATGGGAGCAGGAAGGGACCCTGCTCCCCACAGGAGCAGTTTGTGGTTCACTGCTGGGTTATTTCACACACAGGGGCAGGCACCCATCTGTCACTTGAGCAATCCCAGGAGCACAGAGCAGATAAAAAACAGGATCAAAACAGCCCAGGAGGAGATGTGGAGCAGGAGGCTCTCTCCAAAGCACATCCCTCAGTTAGGGACACGCTCCAGCCACTCCAGTGATGGGGGAGATCTGCAGGAAGGTGAGCTCAGCTCTTCTTGTCAACCTTGTCACCCAGCCCAGAGCACTGAGTGCAACGTCCAGCCATTCCTTGGACACCCCCAGGGGTGGGGACTCCAACACCTCCCTGGGCAGCCCCTTCCAGGAAGAAATTCCTCCTGATGTCCAACTTGACTCTTTCCTCTCACCCAGCATTCCTGACAAGCTGAGGGGACAGGGACACAACCACCAATGCTCTGTCACGCTGCGTCCCACCTCCACAGGTCTGTCCTGTGCCCACCATCCAACTGCTCCTGCTGGCTGGATGTTCTGTTTTCTGCACCAAAATACACCAGCTCTCCATGTGCCCACCATCCAACTGCTCCTGCTGGCTTTGATTTTAGCCAGTGAATGGAAAACTAACTCATTTCTCCTGGCCAAAATGCTTCCCCACGCTTTAATTTTTTTAATATATTGTTTCATGCCACACATCACATCAGGTAAGGTTCCTCTGGGAGAGTGACAAGCTGCCATAAACTAAGGAGAAATCATATTGTACCCAAATCTCCCCAACCTGGAGAGCAGATGGAGCAACACTAAAACACATGAGAAATGAAAAAAAAAAAAGTGAAAAACACAAACTTCCAATCAGGCCTCGAGGAAATGCTGGAACATCAGATTTAAGACTTTTACCTGCATGATACTTGGCTTCTTCCACTGGATCTGGAAGTTTCACTTCAGGCCATGGAGGAGAAGTCAGGGAAGTTTTGGCAACAAGTCTGTGAGGGACAAGGTAAAATTCACTGCAGCAAACACATACTGCCAAGAGGTGGAAAACAGGGAGAGGAAAGAAGGAAAAAGGAGATGGAGGAGAAATGGATATTATTCACAAACACCCAACCAAAAGGCATCAGATTACAGTTAACAACTAGGCACGAATCTATAATAGCACAAAACCAATCTTAGATATAAAGAGGAGGGAGATTTGCCTTGGAAAACTCCATGAGATGAACACAAAGGTCGTGGTTGGGATGTAAATACCATCCCAAAATAAAAAGCAAATACCATCCCCCCTCAGGAGTGTGCAGTTCAGGTTTTCCTGCATGCAGAAATCCACACTTTGCCTAAGCAACAGAGGATGCACCAAATCCATAAAATATTCAGGAATAAACATGAGATATAGTGGAAAAAAGCAGAATTTACTCAAAATCCTTTGCAATGATTGATTCACTCTGTAACCCCGAGCCAAACATCCCAAAGGGCTTTAATTTAACAGGAACTGCAGGTACCTGTGAGTACATGACCACAGGCACCGAGGCCTCACAAGGTTTGGTGAGGATTTTGGGTGCTGCATCACCCAGGCAGAGATCCAAGGATCTCTGATCCTTGAGGATGAGCAGGAAGAGGGAACAGTACATCCTGCCATTCTCCCCAGCAGGAATTCTCTGCTCCTGCAGTGTCCCCTCCTGGTCAGAGCCAGCAGCAGCTCAGTCTTGCAGGAAATCCTGGCACAGGGAATGGAATAAAGGCACAACAAGAGATCCCAAAGTGCTGGAAAAAGCGAAGCCTGAAGGTCCCATTGGAAAAATTATCACAGAATTCCAGAATGGTTTGCCTTGTAAGGGATGTTAAAGCTCATCCAGCCCCAACCCAAGGCAGGGACAATTTCCACCAGACCAGGTTGCTCCAAGCCCTGTTCAACCAGGCCTTGAACATTTCCAGGGATGGGACAAAAAAAAATTAAAAATGAAGGGAAGCATCCTTCTGGGAAAGGTGACTGAAGGTAGGCAGAGTCCAAAAAATTGGGAAGTGACAGAGTGACCATGGGGCAGTCAAGTCTTCTTCCCAGAGGAAAACCAGCTGCCCTTGCCACTCTGCTGAAGCAGGCCAGCATTCCAGGGGGGAAGAGGCAAAGTGATGTGTGGCATTACCCTGGCTGTGGGGATGAGCTCTGGGAACTCCGGTGCCGGACCACAGCTGAAAGCAGGGAGGCTGAAAAGGAGGAAAAAGAGAATTAAACACAGGCAGCAGCTCCTGGGCTTTTGCAGAATTCCAGAATCATTCAGGCTGGAAAAGTGCTCCCAGATCATCGAGTCCAACCTGGCCACACTGTCACCCAGCCCAGAGCACTGAGTGCCACATCCAGGCATTCCTGGGACACCTCCAGGGATGGAGACTCCACCACCCCCACAGCCCCTTCCCAGCCTGGGAAAGAGGAGATTGATGAAGTCCCTACTCCCTCCCATCTCCTGGATTTTGCAGAAGGGTTTATGCCAAGGTGGAAGGAACTGTGTAAAGCTGATTCTCCTTTTTGGTAACATTCCCCAGCTTTCAGGCTGCTCCAAGGCTGATGCTGGGAAAGACCAGGATCCCTTCCAGCTCCACCCAGGGAAGAGCTCCAGGGCTCATCCAGCAGGGCAGGGATCCAGAGGGGCCAGGAGGCAGCAGTGGAGACCCTGACCTACTGCCAGCCTCCTTCCTTCCCTCCTTCCATCCCAGCAGCAGGCAAAGCACAGCCCTTCCATCCTTCCTTTCTTCCCAGCAGCTGGCAGAGCATCTTCCTTTACTCTTTCCTTCCTTCCCCACTTTTCAGCAGCACCCAAAGCATCTTCCTTTCCTTCCTCCCACCTTTCCCAGCAGCGGGCAGAGCTCTTTCCTCTCCTTCCTTCCCTCCATCCCAGCAGATGCACACAGGCAGAGCATTCCAGACAGGGCATTTTCCTTTCCTTCCCAGGGCATCTTCTTTTCCTTTCCTCCCCACTTCCCAGCAGCAAGCAGAGAATCTTCCTTTCCTTCCCAGCAGGAGACAGAGCTCCTTTCCTTTTCTTTTCCTTTTCTCTTCCTTTCAAAGGACCCCAGCAGCAGCAATAGCCCACTCCATCCATTCCTCCTTTCCAGCAGCAATCAGAGCTCCTTCCTTTCATCCCCCCCACCTTTCCCAGCAGCAAGCTGAGCTCCTTCCTTCCTCCCTTCCTTGCTTTCCCTCTCTCCGTTCCTCCCCGGTTCCTGTTTTCCCGGTTCCCGATGCCGTTCCCGGTCCCCGCTCACCTCCCGCGCGCCGCGCTCCCCTCACCGCCGCCGCCGCCATGGCGGTGACCTCGCGCCGGACGCGGAACCGCGGGGGGCGGGGCCTGGGCGGCCGAGGGGCGGGGCCCGAGTGACCGAGGGGCGGGGTCTGGGCAACCCGAGGGGCGGGGCCTGCGTGGAGGCAGCCATGGCGGCCGAGGCGGCGGAGCGGCACCTGGGGCTGCTGAGGGATGAGCGGGAGGCCGAGCTGGCACAGAGCAGGTGCGGGACACTCACGGGGCAGGCACCGGCCCCGCCGGCGGGTTACGGGGCGGATGTGGGGGCATGGGGGCGCTGTGGCCCGTGGGGAGCGCAGAGGGACCCTCAGGTGGGACACGCTGTCACCCATGGGAAATACAGAGGGACCCATCCCTTGGGACCCATCCTCTGGGACCCACTGTCACCTGTGGAAACCCTGGGAGATCCTCCCCTGGGACCCACTGTCACCTATGGAAACCCTGGGAGATCCTCCCCTGGGACCCACTGGCACCTATGGAAACCCTGGGAGATCCTCCTCTGGGACCCACTGTCACCTGTGGAAACCCTGGGAGATCCTCCTCTGGGACCCACTGGCACCTATGGAAACTGGGAGATCCTCCTCTGGGACCCACTGGCACCTCTAAGAAACCCTCCTAGAAGATTTCCTCCTGTCACCTGTGGGAATGCTGCTGGAATCCCACCGTTCTGAGCAGCCCACCCCAACAGGAACCCCACCCACTCCACAGGGCTCTGATCCATGGGGAATCCTGCTGGACTATCCCCTGTAGGACCAAGTCACCCTCTTAGATGCCTTCTTAGATGTTGAGGGTACAGACACCCAGCCATGAGGATGGAGGTGCCAGGATAATGTTATTCCTTATCTGTCCCCTGGAGCTGTGACCCTCAGTCTCACCCCATGGTGTTCCCACCCGTATGTGGTTCCCAGGGCATGGCAGGAGAGCGTCTCCCTGAAGGAATTGCAGCGGAGAGGCGTCTGCTTGCTCAAGCTCCAGGTCAGCAGCCAGAGAACCGGCCTCTACGGGCGTCTCCTCGTGACATTCCAGCCCAGGAAGTGGGACTCGGACACTGAGCTGCCCTCCAACAGCTTTGGGCCTGGTCAGTGACACCTCTGTCTTTCTAAAGAAAGAGATCATACAGTCCTAGAATGGTTTGGGTTGGAAAGGACCCTAAAGCTTATCCAGTCCCACCTCTGCCATGGCAGAGACACCTTCCACTAGCCCAAGTTGCTCCAAACCCCATCCCACTTCCAGGGATCCAGGACAGTGACACTTCCCTGGATGGCGACACATTTGCCCCAACCTCACTCTCTCCCTTCAAACCTTTGCAGGGGACATCGTGGGGCTCTATGAGTCAGCTGGGCAGGGGGACCCGCTGTGCACAGGCGTGGTGACACGTGTCACCCCCAAGGCAGTGACAGTGGCCCTGGAGGAGCCCCGGGATGGGGAGCTGGCCCTGGACCACGAGCACTCCTTCCGCCTGCTCAAGCTGGCCAACGACATCACCTACAACAGGCTCAAAAGGTGAGGGCTCACTCTGCCCCTCAGCAGGATGAGCAGTGCCAAGTTCCAAGTTTAGTCTGGAAAAGCTCTTTCCAGATCCTTCCCAGTTTGGATTTGTCATTTTCTAGAGCCTCACAACAGCCTTAGTTTACCCTGATCCCACTGGCTGGTCCTGCTCTTCCCTCTCCCTCTCCCAGCTGTGTTTTGGTCTCATTGCATCACCTCTGGAACACTCTGGGTTCTGTGTAGGGCCTTTTCCATCCTGGCAGGAGGAGTGAACAGCTCCTTGCTGGCTAACCATCCTGAAAAAGCACATTTGGCTGTACCAAACAGGGACAATGGGAAGTGGAAGCCTGACCAGCACAGGGATGTGTGTGTGAGGGTTGGGAGATGCAGGAATTGTGTGGGATTAGTCTTGTGGGGTGGCATTGTTCAGCTTTGGAGTAGTTCAGTCCATACTCACAGCCTGTCTCTGGGCACTTGGGAGTCTCCAAAGAATTCCTGCTGTGCCTGTAACCTGGACATTCCCTTCTTTGGCAGAGCTTTAACTGCACTCAAGCAATACCGTGGTGGCCCAGCCTCTGACCTGATCGACGTCCTCTTCTTTGCCTCTGCTCCCAGGGCGTTCCCTGAAACAAGTAAGGATCCTTTTTTATCAGGTTTAATGGGCATCCTTGGGAATTGCCCACAAGAACACAAATAGCTCTGGTCCCTGTTTTTATCCAGGTGTGCAGCCACATTGCTCCAAAAAAGACCCCAGTGTTCAATGTGAGTCATCAGTGTTGCTGCAACTGGTAGCATTGTGTTCATACTGGTTTATACTGGGCACGCTTGCCCCATGGACAGATCCTTGACAAAGACTTGTATAAGTAGTATGTAAGTAGTATCCACTCTGTTGTGCTTCTTTGGAAAGAGCAAAGGTGAAACTACACAGCTTCACCTTTTTGAGAAGCCACAGGGAGAGCAAAGCCTCTGATCAGATACCCACAGCTGCTAATGGATATTATCCCGTGGCAGAATGGAAGGATGCAAAAATCAGGGAATGAGGGCTGAGGGTGGGCTGGGCTGGCCAGCAGGGTGAGCTGTGTCTAAGCCATGTACAGAGCTCAGGTCTGCTCTCCCCACTGGTGCCATTCATCCATTCTGCCCCTTTTCCTCCCCTCCACAGCTCCCTGCACTGTTTGTCTTCCTTGGATTCCTGGATTTGGCTGCCCACCATGGTTTGCCTCTCTCCCATCCCCTCCAGCCAGGCTTGACTTCCAATAGGATGTGCCAGGGACAAAAAATGGGTGTTAATGAGTCCTATCCCCATTTCTCCAAGCACTGATCCCAGTCTGAGTCAAACCTTTTAGCCCTTTGGCTGCCTGGGGACCTTGGTGCACTCAAGGTTTTAATATTAAAGAAAATAATTAAATTTTAATCAACCAACTTTCCTCAACAGTGCTTTTACCCCTGAGGTAGAAGAACAGCCTCTAATGAAGGAAAACTCCTTTTTACCACATCACTCAGCTGTGCCAAGCTGAGCAGAGATGCATTTTCCATCTCCTCAGCACTGGGAATATTGATGGATAGATGGAGCCAGGTTAGACAGAGGGGGTGCAATATGAACTCAAAGGCCTTGCAGTTATCTCCTCCCTTCAGAGCTGCTTCCTCCCCAGCTAGAGAGGTGTTGCACCAGCCAGGAATTAAGGGATAAGAACTTGGAATGAGCCTGTCCTGAGCTGAAGGGCTCTTCCAGACAAACCTCACAGCACTTTTCCATGTCACAGCCTCTCCTTCCATGACAAAGCACTCATTAGCCTGGTTTCTTTGGGGATCTGTCTCATCCCATGCATTACCTGGTTTCAAACAAACCCATCAGCAGCAAGCTGGGTCAATAAGCCCTGGACAGCTCCTGAAATTGGCTGTCTAGACATACATCTGTGTCAACACTGGTCAGGGATGCAAGACAAGCTCACTTCCATCAGAAGCCAGGGAGCCACAGGTGGGAGAGAGGGCAAAATCCACTCCAGCAGGTGAAATATGCAGCAGCAGAAGCCTGAATCTGATTTTTTTAAAGTGCGGAGTAAAGATGAGAATCCTAATTTTTCAATCAGGGAGTCTTGTAGGTGAGTTCTGCTACTGCTGTGCATTTCATTAATTAATTACCAGACAGCAGCAGCCCAACACAGCACATCAGAGCCCAAGTCCTTTGAAAACACTTCAATATGTAGCAATAAATAGCCTTTGCACAACACAAAAACATGGGGAAGAATAACCTAAGGAGTAGTGAAAAGGAGAGGAAGGGCTCTCTCTCC
>VZTT01057198.1:23594-76197 GCA_013400855.1 Buphagus erythrorhynchus
CGGGCCGAGGAGCGGCTGCACTCGCGCGCGGCGGCGCTTCCGCTTCCGGTTGCCGCGTCCGGCCCCCGCTCCACCGCGACGCCCGCGCGGGTCGGCGGCACACGGAGCGCAGGGCGCATGCGCGCGCCGCCAGCGTCCCCGAGTTCGCGGAGCTACCGCAGGGGCAAAGGGGAGGGGGAGGAAGGAGGGCTGCGCATGCGCCCTGAGCCGCGCGCCCCCGCCCTGTCCCCGCGGTTGCCATGGAGACACGGCCTAGGCAGGACTCGCCGCGACCGAGCCGTGCCGAGCTGAGCCGGACACGGCCGGGACGCGGGATCCCGCCTCACAGTCTGTTCCCGCTGAGAGGAGCACGTGTCTGAATAGCTGTTCTGCAAACCCCGAGGGTTTGAGCTGCGGATAATTATCATAATGCTTCCAAAGCAGCAGCAGGGAGGCATGGAAGGAAGGACGTGGTGTTTAATTAATATGTTGGCACTCAGCGGTTGCATCTGTTTTCCGAAACCACGTGTTTTGCGTATGGAACATGCAGCCTGTTGTGTGACTCAGGCTAGTCTGACAACAGGCAGCCCCTCTTCCTAATCCCCTGGCAAACAGCATCCCAAACTCCCTTGGAGGCGGAGCTGCTCTGCAGTGACTGTAACCAGTGTGAATCACAGAATAATTTGGAAAATACCTCTGACGTCATCCAGTCTGACCTGTGACCCAGCATCACCATGTCTGCCAGACCATGGCACTGAGTGCCACAAGGTGTTTCCTTGAACACCTCCAGATGACTGGAGATAGTATGAAAATACACAGATTAGGAAGAATTTCCTTACTGTGAGGGTTGTGAGGCACTGGAACAGGTTGCCCAAGGAAGTTAACAGATGCGCCATCCCTGGAAGTGTCAAGACCAAGCTGGATGGGGCTTGGAGCAATGTGGTCTAATGTAGGTTGTCCCTGTTAATGGCACAGGGCTGGGAGCTAGGTAGATCTTTAATAACCTTCCAACCCAAACCATACTATGATTCTGTGAACCTATGATTCTATGATAGTTACTCCCTTTGAGATAAAATGCAACTTTCTGCTTACTGGCTAAGCTCTGTTTTGAAATCCTATGTTACTGGTAAAGTATCCCAATCTGTTTCAAGAAATAAATTGGAATTCATTGCTGCAGTCAGTTATGCACTGTTAGTATTCTATAATATATCTGCTTGTATAAATCATAAATACAGTACACAGTTTTGAATAAAAGATACTCTAATCAATTCAGCTATCAAAATTAAAAAAAAAAACAAAAAAAACCCAAAACAACAACAACAACAACAACAACAAAAAAAAAAAAACCGCAAAAAAACCCAAACAAAACAAACCCAACAAAACCCAAAGAACAAACACAACATAAAAATCCAAGAAAGAGACTCAAATACATCTTGGTCCAATTGCAGGTTTTATTTAAAAACACGAGTTTGATCTCATACTTGCTATATTCCCTTTGTGTAATCCTGAACAATTCATACAGAAGAGCTGTTAGTTCAGCAACAACAGCCAAGCAGTAATATAAAATCCCATCATATAAAACTCAGTCTATTGAGGAGAAAATAATAAAGGTGACAGATTGCAGCCTGAATAAAGTTATGGAACTGACACGGGAGATCTGGGAGTGACAGGTGCAAATTGAACAATTGATTTTCTTTCTGTTTATTAGTTATATTTATACTGAAGGAAGAGGGAGCGGAAAGAAAAAGGAAAGAGGAGTTATTATTTTCTTTCCTTAGGTCAAACGAGGCTCGCAAAAAGGGAAAGTCAACGATTATTGACTGTATTCATTGTTGGACTTGAAGCAGGAGGGGAAGCAGACAAAGTCAGACACACACCGCCAGTTCTTTGGTGCCTGTTCATGAATCCCAGTGAGGCTGGACCTCGGAAAGACACTTGGGGGCCAGCCTTTGGTGGTGAGGAAGGGTGTCATTCTGTGGAAATACATCTTCCCATGGAGTGGAAATGCCTTTTCCTTGGACACTGTGTAGTAAACACAATTAGCAATTGCTAAACAAGAGGCTGGCTCTGAAAACTGAACCAAGGCATGGTTCAGTGTTGACAAATACTCTCAGCCAAATCAGGAAGTGAATAATGGTTTGAAGTTTGACCCATAATGCATAACCAGGCTGGACAGAGTACAAATCTCCTCTTGGCTGTAGGCTTAATTTCTTTCATTATTACAGTTTTCATTGCTTATTTCACATCTAAGTACTGCACCTTCTTTTACTTATGAGAGTATGCATGTACGTCACTGTTACATTTTTCTATTCTCCATGACTAAAGCAAACTAAAATCTTTGTGCCTTCACACCAGAGAAGTTACCTTTTATTTCTATAATATTTTCTCTCTTTTCAGGAGCAGGTCATAGGAAATGGAAGTTCAAGGAGTTCTCTTTTGATAATTTCTGTTATTTCTTTAAATCAAAGTCATAAAATTCTAGAAACAGAATAATTTAGATTGGAAGGAACCTCTGGAGATTATACCTGATCTAATCCCTGCTCAAAGCAGGGTTAATTTAGATGCGGCTGCTCAGGGCAACCAGTCAAGTTCTGAATATCTCAAAGTGAGATGAAACTACAACTTTTTCTGGCAGTTTATTCTGATGTTTGACTTCTTCCACAAAACAAACAAAAAGTTCTTCTTTCTAAATTTCGCTGCTGTAACTTTTTATTTGTTACTTGTTATCCTATACCTACCTCTTCAATAATGTTTGGCTCTATCTTCTCTTCAGTATTCTCATGAGATAGGTGAAGATAGGAATAAGATCTCCCTACCTTAACCTTGTCATCCCAGGGCTGAACAAAGCCAATTACTTTGAGCTTTTTGTCCCATGTCAATTGTTTAAGTCAGCTTATCATCTTGGTCATCTTCCAATGGACTCAATCCAGTATGTCCCTGTCTTTTTTGCCCTGGGAAATGCAAACCTGTAAGCAGTTCTCCATCTGCAGCCTCACAAGGAATGACTGAAAAGGCTCAGTCCCTGATTTTCTTTTGGAGGCTGGAATTGCCTTCAGGCAAACCTTTGCAATGAAGGGTTAAGCATCAGGGTATTTAATAGTGCCATGCTGGCAGTGAGTGTCTGTTCCAAAGCAGGGGCTGTTCAGGACAGCTGAGCATCACAATCCGGAGAATTTAGCCCAAAGCTTTGCTGATGGGGCCAGAGGCTGAATAGGTTGCAGTTCGGTTTTTTTCCATAACAGCTCGGGCTTTGCAGTGCTGACAAAGGTGAAATCTTCTGCTAGTAAGCAAATGAGAGCTGGATGCATTAGGGACTGATACTAACAAAGAGGAAATGTAACAACATCATTTCCCTCACAGTACTCATTGTTAAAGCAATAAACAACTGACTACTAAAAGTGATACAAATGTGATTTTTTTAGCTCAATTAAAATAAATTATTTTTATTATTATTATTGTTATTATTATTGCTTTTTCTCATCTGCCTAGAGTAACACTGCATGTGACTTTCTAGAACTTTACAAGCACTTAGAAAAGTGAAAATTCCCAGGTCTTTATGGAAGAATTGGATAGCAAAATTCTGCCTTTTGTGGAAATGATGGCCATTGAGAAAAAAAATTACACATATGCATGTATTTTTAGCCTAATTCAGAAAAGGTGTGAAAGTTTGTGTGAAAGTTACATTTGGAAAGTGAGCATAAATATGTCTTATTTATATGTTGGGTGAAAGGAGGACTGCAGAGGTTGGGTATTACCAGAATTAGGACAAACAAACAAGAAAATGTCTAAAAGTTTAAAGGAAGCTGCCTCAGGATCTCATGATTGCTTGCTAGATCTGCAATTTTCCGCTCATGGACTATGTACTTCATTATGTTTTAGGGTTTTCTTACCTTTAATAGGAATTTCCCGAGACCCCTTTTTTCATGGTGGCAAGATTTTGCAAGTGGCAGAGACATTGGCTGCTGGCTTCCAAATCTTTCTATTTTTGAAAGAGTTTCTTATTTTAACTGTATTAAGCACTGTCTGAAACTCTACAGTGTGTATAGTCTGCATGTGTACTGTAAGCTGTCATTGTTCTAGAAAACACAGAGGTTTTGATTACAAGATAAGGAATAAATCTACTTTAATCAAACCAACAGTTTTCAAGTTCAGAATGTCCAACTTAATCATACAGATTATACACAGGGGATTTAATATTGGAGCATTTGAAAATGTTGATGAAAAATTTATGCTCATAGTCCACTCGCTATCATAATCAAATGGGGACCACTGAGGTACCACTCATGGTTCCACCCTGAGATGTACATTTTCAGAGCAATATAGTCCTGGCTTTATGTAGGCTGGTCACTGCTTTGCTGGTTGTCCTATATTGGTTGTCTTTTTTATCAGAAGATAGAAAACCAAATCAAACCAAAATCCAAAAACACACCAACCAACCAAAAAAATTTTAAAAATCCCCCAAACCACAACCCCCCCCTCATTAGGTTATGTATATTTGTGCTAATTAATATAATCTAATACTTGGAGAAATATTTTGAATATACCAATGTGTTTCATAAGCCAAATATCTCCTTATAACTATAAGGGCAAGGACAGCAAATTTCTTATTAGGAAGAGATTTAGGATAAAATAAAAATAAGAATTAGGATACTTTGTTGACAAGTAGATTTCTTCACAAATTGGAACATATCCTGTTTTTTGCAACTCTTTGTTTCAAAAAATAAATATGTTTGGAAACAGATGCAAGAAACACCATAGCCACACTACAAATTCTTTTTTGTGGTACAACAGTGAAAATGCTTAGTCTTCTACATTAATGAAAATATTCTTATTTCAGAGTAACTAACCATATTCTTACATCATTTATACTTCAATTGTGTCTCCAGTTATGTTTTTCCTGTAAAAATCAGACAGGTTATATAAACTAAAAATGCTGTGTTTGAGAGCTCTCCAATGTTTTTCAGCTAAACATAATGACTTAGTGTCCATTTTTAATCAGCCACCTTTTCCTTACTTTAAAGGAGCAGCTGGGTTTTTTATTTATTTTCCTTCCTTCCTTCCTTCCTTCCTTCCTTCCTTCCTTCCTTCCTTCCTGGAATCCTTCCTTCCTAGAATCCTTCCTTCCTTCTTTCCTTTCTCTCTCTTTCTATCTCTCTCTTTCTTCCTTCATCTCTTTCTTTCTTCTTCTCTTTCTTCCTTTGTTTCTTTCTCTCTTTCCATATTTTTCTCTTTTCTCTGTCCATTTCTTATTTAATACATGGGCTATCCCTTTATATAAAACAGAGGCAGAACTGTGGTAACGCTCTTACCATAATCCATTTATTTAACTTTGTGCCTTCTTTTTCAGAAGGGAATAGCTTCCTTGAGTGGGTGTATATTTCATCTTGCTACATTGACTGTATGGATTATGAAACATTTTGCTCTCAGTTTGGGGTGCATCTCCAGTACAGTACAGTCTGGAGCAATGCTGCTCCTTCTATCCTCCCAACGAATGTTTTTGTTGCATTCTCCATGGTCTTAGCAGGCAATGGAAGGACTAAATGCCATCCTAAATGGAAATGGCTTAAAATTTTAACTTGCACCTTAATAGCAGTGTTACTGAAGGCCCCAACAATCCTCTAACATTCATTATTCCAACACTGTATGTGGGAATACTGCAGGAGTCTCTCAAGAGAACAGCTAAGTAATGCTCATTGTGTTCTGTCAGATTGCTCCTGTTGTGTGTATGTCACACTCCAGAAGCACAGCCAGGGTACATAGTGACAGGGTACAGTGACAGGGTACAGCCATCACCTCTATTAACAGACTGCAGCTCTCCATCACTGTGTGCCCTTTGCACAAAAACATGTGCATTGCTCTTTCTCATCCTAGGAGATGCCTGGCTGGAGCAATGGAGCCATCTCAGGTGCCTCTGTATTGTGCTATCCCGTGCCTCCCAAAGTGCCTGCAGTACCCTCAGTAACGGAAAAGACTGGCTATGGTTGCCCCTCCTGATTCTCAGTTTATTTGTACTTTCAGTTAACCAACCATGTGCTAATAGATACTTCTGTTTATTTCCTTAGCAGATTAAATGAAGTTATAAAGTCTCAACATGGAAAAGGAGAGAGAGAGTCCTATGCCCAGAATATTTCTGCAGCTATAGATAATCTTAAATCTTTGTGCTCATCCCCCATGAATTGGCAGAGCCACTTTTTATCCATGCTTTGCTCCATCCAGTCAATATACCCAGGAGCTCTGTCACTATTCTTGTGGACATACCTACTCTGTCTCTGCCAGAGGGCATGGAGTATAGGAGCAGTGTGTTAATACAGCCTCTCTGGATAAATCAACACATGCTGTGTATGCCTCATCCCATATCTGTTCCCTCTTTCTGGCATGGTCTTCCTTATCTTGCAGAATCAGTAATGGCACCTGATTGAGTATTTAGAGTGTTTTCTCACAGTTCCCGTTTGAAAGGCAGTTGCAGATCACATTATGTACATGGTAATAGTAAAGCCTATGCACAGAGATGTGACATTTATTTCTTTATCCATCCACCACGTGTTACTCTCCAATTTCCAGCTGCTATGCAAAGTGAAATTCAGAACCTAGCAGTGGAGGTGAAATACAAACAAGAGAAAAACAATGACTTTTCCTATGTCCGTGTATTTCCTTGTTCCTCTTCTCCATGGAAACTGAGGAATAGTTGGCCCTCTGTTTCATTTGGTTGGAATTTTTTGTTTGTTTGTGGTTTTTTTGAGGGGTGCTTTTTTAATTTGAATTGAAGGAAACTGAAGTATACATGGATTTTAGCTATGCATATTACTTAGAAGTATTAAAACAACAATACAACATATATATAATGTATGGGGACACAGGAACCAGAGCAGACTTCAGTAGCACTTTTCAATTTACCTCTGTAGACCCTGTTCATAGTGGTAAGGGGCAAATAATCAAGTCACTATGAGCCACAGTTTCAGAAACAAGTTTACACCATTGTAGGCAACAATTAGACATCAATTTTTGTGTATCTATTCAGACATAAATCAGAGCAGGAGGGTTCCCAGCTTTTCCTGCTTTGTGTAATGTTGGCTCTGATACTGAAGCAGCTAAATAGAAGATGTAGGACTTACTTTTTAATATCTGTTAAAGTTGACATGAGCTGTCAGAAATCAGTAAGTATTGAAAGATTAGCAGATTATCTTTTAATGAGTAACATGTTTTCATGTCTTCCATTTTTCATTTCTCATCATATTGTGGCAAGTAGGTGTAAATTTTTTGTGTTTCTGTTTTTGCCTAATACAATTAAGGACTTTCACATTTCAGACAGCTATCTCACAGTCTAGTAGATGGCAAGTACCTATACAGACTTTGGCTAACTTGAATTAAGTGATATTTCTGCGGGATGTGCTGTTTTTGACAGAGCTATCAGATACAAGTATCACTTTAGATTTACAGATCTGTACTGAATTAGGAATGTAGGAGATACAGTTAGATATGAAGCTTAGTAAATGTTACTGAGTTTTCAATAATTTCTTCTGTTCACTAAGGATATGGTAGCTGATAAAATAAATATGGCTATTTGCAAGTGAGTAAACAAACCAAAGCTATTGTAGCCTTCTTTGTGATAACTCAGCTTACCTTAATGTCAGTGTTGCTGGAATTATTTAAAATGTTTCCTGGGAAATAAGCTTCCAGGAAATACAGAAGTGCTGTTAGAACACTCAGCTGCAAATCAAGCAGGATGATGAGTGCACCAAGTAGTGAAGTGGCACAGGGGAAAAAGAAACGTGATTGTTTGAGGAAATTCTCTGAATCATACTCTGAAGTACAAAATGCCACCTAGCCTTTGAGCTTACAGCCCTATAGAGGATGCAGGGGAATATGAGTATCAGAGGGAAGAGATCTTTTCATCAGAAGTAGCACTTTTCCTGTGGTCAGGAAAACTATGAGGCTAAAGGAGGCTGTGGCAGCTGCAGATCAGCTCTCCCACTGAGTGGTGCCACCAGTTTGTGACAGGGAGTGATCATATGTGAGCCCATGAGCTTGACTCATCCATTTCCACTGAAAGAATAGATGTCCCTGAGGAGAACACCGGAACAGTGGGAGATTCAGGGAATCTGAACAGCTGCTGAACAATTATGCTCATTTCAGTATGATATTCTACATGTATTCTAAAACTGGGACTGCATTTCTCATTCAGAGGAGAAAAAAAGTGTTACAGTGTTTTTCTACGTATTGTCTTGCCCAGACACACCTTTGTATAACGAAAGCTATGTGGAAAACCTGTTTCAGGTGGCAGCTGAAGATAGAGTAAACAAATAAACTTTTGGTAGATTTGAGCACTTTCTGACTGTTTGTTTAGCAACTTTGTTTACTGTGAACAACTTCAGTTTATAGAGAATGCCTATATTTACCTGCACACCTGTTTCCTATGTAATAAAATTATTTCCTCTCTGATAATTTCTTACCAATGCATGTGATCTGTCTCGAATATATCAGTTTTCAAGAGCACAGTTTTTCTTCCTGACATGAAAAGTAGCCAAAATTTAACTTTTTAATTTTATTTATTTTATTATTTTTTTATTTTTTTAAATATATAAGTGCCACTCTGAACAATCTCCTTTTTCATTGTGGCCATGATTATATCCCGCCTGACCTCTAGTGGTTTCTTCCCGAACTGAATCTCCTGTGTGCAGAGAGTGCAATACGGAGAAGCTAAATGGGATTTGAGGAGCGTGCCAACGGCATCCCGGCATGTATCAGCCAGGACGTGGCCAGGAGGACCAGGGAACTGATTGTCCCCCTGTGCTGGGCACTGGTGAGGCCACACCTCGAGTGTTGTGTCCAGTTTTGGGCCCTTCACTAAAAGAAATACATGGAGGTGCTGGAGCATGTCCAGAGAAGGACAGTGGAGCTGGGGAACGGTCTGGAGCACAAGGCCTGTAAGGAGCTGCTGAGGGAGCTGGGCGTGTTTAGGCGGGAGAAAAGGAGGCTCTGGGGAGACCTTATCACTCTCTTCAACTTCTTGAAAGGAATTTATAGCAAGGTGGGGGTTAGTCTCTTCTCCCAAGGAAACAAGCAATAGAAGAGGAAATGGGCTCAAGTTGTGCCAGCAGGGTTTAGGTTGGATATTAGGAAAAAATTCCTTACTGAAAGAGTTGACAAGCATTGAAACAGGCTGTCCAGGGAAGTGGTAGAATCACCATCCCTGGAGGTATGTAAGACATGTAAATGTGGCTCTTAAGAACACGGTTAAGTAGTAGGACTTTACAGTATTAAGTCAATGGCTGAACTAGATGATTTTAGAGGTGTTTTCCAGCCAAAATGATTTTAAGATTCTATGATTCTTTCTCAGTTAGGGTTGTTGCATGAAGGGTTGCATGATTAGTTGCATGTGATGAAAGCCTTGAAGCCCCCTGCATGAGTTTAGGCCTATCTTCTACACATCTGTTGAGTTGAAATAATACCTATCCATCTNGACACCAAATAGAAGCTATCCTGACCTAATGTTACAAAGCAGGAATGACCTTCTGGACCTATGTAAGGGTGTGTGTACTCTCAGTGTGGTATGTCCATATTTATCACACATCAGTGCCTGGATACTCAAAGGTTATCTCTATTGCTTGTAAAATAAAATGAAGCCATCCTTGTAATTATAGGTCTTATCTCTTTGCAGGTAAGCCTGTCTGTTTGCATTAATGTACATGTAGATTATGCAGAGATGTATTAGAACATATCTGCATGCAGATTTCTGCTTACTTTAATCCTATTTCAGTGGGTGCACAATCAGTCTGACATCCTCAAACCTGGTTTTCTTATGAGGATTAGTCATATTCCATTTCTGTGAATTTAAACCTTTCATAACTGTCTGCTTACTTAAAAATTGCTATAACAAACTGTGGATGAAGCATAAGTAATTCATATTCACCAGAACAGGCATGTTCATAACCAAGTCACCTGAGAAAGGAATGGGCAGGTATTCACACTGCTGTTCCAGTCACCCATATCTCAGCAGCTGAGCTCCACAAATTCCCAGATGCTTTTCCATCCAGAATCTTGCTGGCTACATTTGCCATGCTAATAAAAGAACAATTTTGCTTTTCAGTATGTACCTAATTCTAAAAAAATTATCACTATATATAGGTTTTTCTCCCAGAAGAATGAATGTGACTTTAGAATCGTTAATGTCAATGCCTACACCAATTTCTCTTGGTAATGATTTTAACATAAGCAGTTCAACTTAGAAATGTTGACAATAATTTCTTTTAGCCTGGTATTCGTGTTTCCTGTCTGTATTGCAGATACTAAAATTGGTAGGAGAAGCCTTCCTGCATTTGGAAGGGGTTTCTGGTTGATAGATCCACCAGACTGGGTAATGGTGTAAAATCCCAGTGCATCATAGTCTGAACATCTGAGAGGTTTCCTATGTAAGTAGGGAGAGAAAATAGGAGAAAATGTGGAAATGTGCTCTGAGTAACAGTAAACATATTTTTTTTCCCTTTTCTCTGGAGCTTGTCCCTGTTGTACCGAAATAGTTCTTTAATATATTAAATTTTAAATTTAATTTTCTGTTATTGAACCTCGCATGGTTGATGAACCAGCCACAGTATTTGAAGCATTACCTTAGTAAACTGCAGGTTCGGAGCTGAGCTGAATGTTTTCTCTAATATTCCACACTACCATCAGTAACAGTTACATTTGCCTACAGTTAGGGAAGTTTTAATCTGTAGCCATCTGACATCAAAAGAGTAATGCTTGAAGTCAGCATTACAAGAATAGAATTTGAATTAAAACTCTAGATAATAAAAAAAAATAGTGGATGAATCATTGGAGACATTGGAGGCATCCTGGCTTTGCTTTATTAGTATTTTCTATGTCTAAAACATGTTTTCCTGACTAAGCCTTTCAGATGCAGGAGAATCTGTAGAAATTAAGGTTTTTTTTATAAAGCACTTTAGATCTAAGAAGCTATAGAATTTTCATGCAGTTTCCTGTAGAGTTTTAATATTTGTTGTTTCCAGATAAGAAGCTATGATTTCACTCCATGCATTGCAAACTCTAACAAAACTTCAGGCATATGCTTTGGAATCGATGGAACATTTAAAATTTTCTCTGTAATACATCCAAGGAGTGAATTATCCTGAAAAATTAAGTGAAAAAGTGACACTTGCCATTTAAAAAATTCTATTAAAATAATGATAGTTTTCAAACAAACTATGTACAAATTTTACAGTCAAACATCCCTAAGGCATTAGGGGATGCAACATCCCTCCTTCAGCTTCTGCAATTTCAAGGTAGCAGTTCAATTCTTACTATAGGAATGGAAGGGATCAAATAGCCAGAAATGACAAGGTACATTATAAAATCTGCAATGATGGACAAATTTTAGACTTCAGCTCTCTAGAAAATCCCTGTGTGCTGTCGGGTTCAAAAAGAAAACTGTTGTGCATGAGAGAGCCAGGTTGGCTAGAACCAGCTGGGGAGGGTGAAAATGATGCCGCGTGCTGTCACTATCACTTCTGGTGGATTGCAGAGGAGTGACAAACAGGCTGTGTGTGAAGGTCATTGGCACCACTGTTCAGTTTGTCCCAAGAGCAGCAGTGGTGACTGCATCCACATATCTGTCAAGTTTTGGGCACTCTGCGTGAGCTTTGTCCATCTGATTTCTCCTTCACTCCTCCCCGTAGCAAGGGCCTTTGTCTCCCACATTGACAGGACTTGTCTCTGACATTGTCTCCTGATAAACCTACCAAGGGCAGCTGTGAAGGAGATCACCTGTGGGATCATGGGATGGGATCACAAAATGGAGAAGAAACAGGGACACCGTGGTGCTGCCAAGGAGCTGGTTACCTGTCAGACCTGGTGTGAAACACTGTCCTGCCGAGTGGCACAATCTGCATCCAAAGCCCAGGGCTGTGGCTTTTCCTAGCTACACAATCTGAAGCACCAGGAATGCCTCTTGTCTGATGGGAAGATGCATTGCTCTCTTGCACCTCAGAAAAAGAAATCTAAAATGTCTGTGTATGCTCAGCAGAATGGCTGAAGGCATTTACTGAATCTGGTTTCTAGCATGAATTTTCTTAACTAAAGCATTTGTTTGTGTTTCCGAACTGAAATCTCATTTTAGATGTCCTTGGAATCTGAAAGGATTCACATCCCGTTTCTGGACTGTGGTTGGAACCATCTCTAGTCACTACAGATCTTTAATCTGTGATTTTTTTTTTCCCCAAGGGTTATAGCTATGTGATATGATAGCTGTTAAGGTTCAATGTAGAAAACAAAACTCAGTTTTTAAATAGGAGCTTTGAAGATGTTATAAAATATATAATGCTATTTTATGAATCAATTTTTCATTTAATACAACTTTTTATGTACTGACAGGCTTCCTTTGATCTATATTTATTATCTGTCACTTGCCTTGAAATGAGAAATGTAACTACTTTGATAAATGGATTTGAAAGGTTATCTAGTTTCATGGTAGCTTCTCTAAGTTACCATTACATGCTTTGCTGAAGTGCTATTTGGCAACTTTCTGAAGGGATATCTTTGTGCTCTGGAGTAGTTATAACTTTCTTTTTTCATTGTATGGATATACATGAGAGGACACGTGAGAAGCAGGCACTGTTTCACTTTCCTCTGTGCAGGCAATCATTAAAATAGTCCAGCACTCTTTTCATTGGCATGTGGAGGTCACTCACTCAACCTCTTCTTCAGACCTTTAGAAACCACCCTAAGTAACTTTTTTCTTAAACTTGAAGTGATCCAAGACATTTAGTTTTGTCTTGGGCTGAATTTCTCCAACTGAAGATAAATTTACATGCTTGCTGCTTTGCTTATTACATTATATACCTCAGGGCTTCTGAAAATGTCTGTATGACCTGACCCAAAGGCTCGTGTACCAATGGGAGTCTTTCCTGCAGCTTGGGATGAAAGAGCCTGAGAAGATTCCATAGGCAGACTATGACCCTTTGTATTTCATGATGCATCCAGAGACTTGCACCTGGCATTTTAAGAGAGCACTCCCTGAGAGCTGTTATTCCTTCAGCCTCCCTGTCAGGAGGTAGAGGGTTGGGAAAAATAAATAAGGTACTTATCTGGGGAAACAGTCCAAAAAAATAATGCTTTCAGGTACTTTCTGTACTTTTGTTTCAGCCAAAGACACTGTTGTCTTGCTCCCTGGCAGGAAAGGACTGTTTTTCACTATGGCAAATGACATTCTCTGCTGTTGACCCACCATTTATCTTATGCAGATATTTAGCATTTATNCACTTTTGTCAGGACAATTTTTTCTTCACTGTGGTTTCTTGGATCTCTTTTTCTTCCTCCTCACCAATATCCCTCGTACGATCACTGGCTAAAACACCTATCTCTATTAATCACAGTTAGGTGTGCGGATTTATAGTGCATCAGCTGTACTTTTATGGTACCTGCTTTATGTTTGAGTCATCCATCTAAAGACTACTGACTGAAGCAGGACAAAACAAAAATATAAGTAAGTACTATTCTAAGCACTCTGCAACTCTGAAATAATCAAAAATGCTTTTCAAAAATGCTGAAGGAGATTGGCAAGGATGTGGCAGTGAAATATAAGTTCATTATTGATCATAATAGAGGGAGCTGGGAGGGGAAGAATACTGCCTTTTGTGAGTGTATTCATATATAACAGGCAGGAGGGGAAGCCAGTCTTCTTAAACGGAAAACAATAAGTTATCTGGATGGCTCAAGTGGGAAAGAAGATTCACATTTAGACATAAGTTTTTTGAGTGAACGTATTGTAGTTTTTTGGTTTGGTTTTTATTGTAACTGATTCTCTGCAATTACTTTGCAGTAGCAAGGTTAGTTTCTATAGTCTTTTGTTTTGCTTGCCTATGAGATTTTTTGGAAAGCTCCTTACTTCACCATTCCTTTATGCAATGCCCAGTGTTTTTTCTGTGAGGAGAAAGGACTGCGCTCTGGTGGGCTCTTAAGCTGCTGCAGCTTAAAGGGCAGCAATAACATGGCCTTTGTCAGCCCTCAGCTGTGCTTAGGTTAACTGACAAAAAATATTTGCCTTTGGAATGTAAAGTTCAGATCAGCTACAAAACATGTCAATGTGACAATTCAACAGGGAAGATAAGCGTGCCCTTCACCATACAATCCTTCTCCTGGTTTTTGAGACCTTTCTTCAGCCTTGCTTAACTGCAGGCAAGGAAGTTGAAATCTTCTGCTGAGTCAGGGTCTGTATGTAAAAGGTAGAGTTGTAATATGAATATGCTGCAAGCTAAGTTAAAATCTAGAGGAAAAGGCAAGAAAATCCTTTTGTTACTATTGTGTTGCTGTCACACAAAGCCTGTTTTGCTAAAAAGGGTGAGTGTGAAGCAGCTCCCATAGAGCAAATCCGATGACAGGGAGTCATAGGTTTTCATTGTATTTGCTTGAACACATAGCAATCTGAGACCCAAGTGAGTAATTCACAGCAAACTATTTATCTCATGAGTTTTTCTTAGATCATGAAATATCTATGAGCAAATTGTAGCTTCCTAGTACTAATTTTACATGTGCATTTTTAAAATTTTATCTTTCAAGCTTGTGATTAACAGAAGTGCTTTAAATACAGGCTGTGTTGTAATTGGTCATTTGAAGTTGACAATCTATGTTTTATGACTCTTCAAGATACCCTTTTGCCTCCATCGTCTCATTCTAAATGTGATGGGGACACTCAGTGAGCCTAGAATCTTGGGATTTTCCAAAAAAATTATCTTCCATCACCTGCCTTTTAATGCTAAGTAGACTAAATGTGAATGTTGTATATATATGAAGAAAACATGAAAAAACCTGAAGGGAAACTATGGGAAATCTACCAGAGAGATGACTGGCACAATTGTTGACAGAAGGCTGATTTGAGTTTCTGAGTATTCTATCCATCTACCCTGTAGGTTATATTCCATGTTTCTGCTTTGAAGATATCTTTTCTGTCTGTCAGTCTCACTCTTTTCCCCTTGCTTTCCACACACACATGCACACATCCTCCCCTCCATGTCAGTAATCTGCCTGGCTAAAATCCTCCTGTAACACAAGAACAAGAACAGGCACAAACATTACAGAAGTGAATTTCATTAAAACTATCAATGAACATCGGTGGATATTTTCCTTCACTCTTTTGTTTAGTTCTTGTGGTAATATAAAAAGAGCTATGTGCGTGTCATGGCTGAGCGAGGCATGGAAAGATCAAATTGAAACTTATTGAAAGCTTCTTCTGTAAAAAGATATTCCATCCAAAGGAAGAAATCACCAGCTAGAGAAACAAGAAGAGGAGCAGAAGGAAGGGAAAGCAAGAAGATTATGTTGCCAGATGCTCCCTTGCAGCTGATTGATTATATGGAGTCATTCTAATGAAATGTATTAACTTTTGCAGCTGGGTATGTGCCTGCCTAATATGACAGTATTACTGCAAGTGGGAAAGAGGTCCTGGACTTGAGGGTTGAGAGAAGGATTCAGAAATCTAGGGATTAGTCTTTATTTGTGGCTGAGACACCTTTGCTATTTCAGACAAGTTTTTTATCATCTCATGTTTGCATTCTCCATGTGTAAGATGGATGTCTATCCCTTTTTCTTACCAGCTGCCATACCTGCATTCTCTGCAGTCCTCATGGGTAGGAACTATTTCTAACACAAACTGGTCATTTTAACAGTCAGAGCTGTGGGTAAAGTTAATTAATTACTAACACACCCTATATTCAAAGCCTGTCTGTCAGCTGTGCCATCTGAAAAGCATCCTTAGCCACCTTCAATTCAGGAAGAGTGCAGCCTTCCCCATTCTACTGCTTTTGGCTTCTCACCATCATCTATTTCTGCATGGAACCTGGCTTATCTCCTACCCTCAAATCTGATTTATCCTTTACTCTCCAGGATATCCTGAGAGTTTCTCAGCAAGGAAAGATCCTCCCACTCATTTTCCATGTGGGGCAATAACAGTAACTCATACAGTCATTAAGCTCTCTTATAAAAGCCGTCTAATATGTTCTTAGAATAAAATGTTTTCAAGAAAAGTATATCATAAAATCAGTAAACCCAAAATGTGTGTGCCCTTTTCCCCAAGTCTTAATATTTCCTGGATCCAAGAAGGCTGATTATCCTTGTTCCCTCCACAGACTCTGCCTGTCAGCTTGGCATAATTTCTGATAATTGACCTTCCATTCCTTCTTCTGAAGTGCTTTAAAACACATTACAGTTCTTTTGATCTACAGCCTGCTGATTTAGTTAGGAAGGTGACTGCTATCTGCTGGAGCTGAGATGCGTGAAACGAACAGCTTGTCTGCGACATTCTCATTGGAGTGAGTATCTCCTCTCTCCTCTTGATAGGTCGTGTAACTTTTCTGCATGCATTCCAAAAACCCCAAATCAGTTTTTAATCAGTTGGTTCCTGGAAGGCACAGTGATACTTTGCTCTAAGTCTACAGTAACTAACATGTGGACAATATTCCCATGGTAACCTGCAATATTGCTGCTATGACTGCATATAGAGTCCTTTTCAGTTCCTTCATTGTAGCTTATCAAGCAATGGAAAAGGCTGTGCAGGGAAGTGTTTGAGTCACCAACCTTGGAGGTCTTTTAAATTGATTCCTGGATAGTTTTGATGGATAACCTCTAGTTCCTGTATTGTGGTACAGTGAATAGCAGTTCTTCATTCACTTTATCCACTGCTTTAATTATTTTGTAAATCTTTATCTCGCCTTCCAATATCTTGTTGAAAATTTCTGTCCTTTTTAGCATCTCATAAAGCAGCTTCTCCATCACCATGATAATCTTAGCTACCCTCCTCTATACCTTCTCTAACTCTACTACATTGTTCTTGAGTTGCAGGGATCATAACTTATCACAGAACTCAAGATATGGGCAAACAAAGGTTGTAACAGTAAAAAATAATGTCCTTTGTCTTGTTCTCAGTACTTTTCCAAATGATATCAAACTTTTTTTAAAATTGATTTGCTGACAGCTGTTTCATAATGAATTCATGGTCTCAACTGTGGGATCTTTTCAGTGAACTATGTGTCAGGTGATACTTTTCCTAAATTAATTGTTTTGCATTTGTAGCAAAACATGTACTCCTACAAAACATTTTTCTGTCACTCTAATTTGTGAAGTTCGAGTTCTGCTCAATTGACCATTGTTGGGGGTTGAATTTTCCCTTTTTCTTTCTGTGGAATTTTTCCCATTGTTATGCTAAGTATTTGGGTTTACACCCAGAAGCTCAGTTAACAGTTTTCTCTCGAAGGGGGGAGGAGAGGGGCAACACCGGAAAAAAAAAAGGAGCTGAGGTGAGGGGCTTGTGCTCTGCCGCTCGCTCGCTCATGCACCGCTCGCTCATCCACCGGGGGGGAGGACGGGCGACACTCTCGGCCCTGCCGCGCTGAGGCTGGGAGCTGCCTGCCCTGGCTGTGGGATCCCCGCAGTTTCCCTGGTTGGATGCTCTCCTGCATCTCCTACCCACTTCAGCACATCCTTTTGGAGCGTCAGGACTGGCCCTGCCCCGGGACTTGTGAGCGGCTTCTGCTCTTTGCCCTTTCCCCTTTTGGGACACAGACGCCATTCCCCGCAGCGCCCCTCCAGCCACGTGGGATCACCGCTTGCTTCTGCTCACTGGAACATCAGAGCGGTAATTGCACAAGAGGAAGGGGTTCACGGCCAGAACTGTTTGCTGTTTGCTGGGTTTTTCTGCTCTGTTGCTGTTGATCTTGCAATTATTGTGTTTTTTTCTCTTGTATATATCAGTAAAGAACTGTTATTCCTACCACTATATCTCTGCCTGAGAGCTCTTTAATTCCGAAAATCATAGTAAAGTGAAGGGAAGAAGGGAAAAGGGGGTGTTTATACTCTCCTTTAAAAAGAGGCTCTTGTCCCTTTTAGCAGATACCTGTCTTTCAAACCAAGACAACCATTTAATCATTTGCAAATCTCTCAGATTAGGAGGCAGCATTCCACGAGAAAGAAACATGTCCCCAGGTTGTGTACAAAGCCTGCATTTTTCTTACTGCCTGCAGAAGTGCAACACCAGATGGGAAGCCACTCCTGCTATATTTTTTCAGGTTCATGCTTTTGTTCAGGATTTAAAACACGTGGCCTGAGCAGTTTGACTTAACACAGCTGCTAGAAAATGCAGCACAAAATCAACTGCACTTATCCTCACTTCTTTCCATAGAGCCAAAAAAACCCCAGATCATGTCTGCATAATGTCACCCTAATTCTTCTAACATATTATATCCCGAAACTAAGCACAGCACCTTCGAGTTCAAAGTCATGTTCCAGACTTTGCTCTCAGCTCTGTTATTCTCTGGAGCTTAATTTTTGCCTTCAGTATTATTATGTATAAAACTTCAACTTTTATAACTGCTTTAATTTTTAAAGCAAGCAAAGTCCAGGTTTGTAAGTGTCGAGATGAACACGATCCCAGCTGATATTTTAGCTTCCATTGAGGTTTCCATGTGTACAAATATTCCAGTTCTTACAAAAGGTGGGTAAAATTCATCATGCTGTCCTGTGATTTTAGCAAAACACATCAGTTGATGCAAAGGGCACATTTGGGTGTAACATGCTAGCCCTCAGAGATGGTTTTGAAATGGTTAACCTAAGTCAGCCCTGCTTTATAGGGAAAAAGAGAAGAGGTAAGCAAGCCTGTGATCATGGGGAAAATATTTTCTGTGTCCTAAAATACAACAGCCTATTGTAGAAACACTTTTAAAAGGTCCAGATGTCTTAGCTAGCAGCTGAAATTATGCCCCTTTATGCCTTAATGCACATGAAGTTACAGTCTAATGTTTTTTCTCTATGGCTTTAGGGGACAAATTTCTTAATTTTTTAACAATCAGCAGAAAATACAGCCTTCATGCCACAAAGGAATTAAATATACGCACTAACTTAATGAATGCATTTCCAGTGACATTTGTCTTTCATGAGCCTGCAGCAGATTCAGTCCAAAGATGTCTTTTGTTCAGAATGACATGCTTTCTAATTTATTGCAACATTATACCATCCTGCACTTTAAAATTAGCAGGTGGAATTTTTCAGAGCCTCACATGTCATTTAAATGCCTAATTTCTATACAAAGTAGATAAGAATGAGATATACAGTTGTGATTCATGCCCCTGAATATTTTCTTTTCTGCTCTTATTGGTCCTCATAGATTGTTTGATTAAATCTGCTGTTTATTTAAAAAGAAGTCCCAGGAACCTCATGGAACTTCCCATGCAAACAGGTACTTTGTTACTGACCCAACCAGAAATGCTTGGCAGGATTTTATGTTTATGCTTCCACAAGCTACATTAAATCAACAATCATGGCTTTAAATATGGGTCCTGAGTGCTCTGGAAGATGCTTTCCAGGCTGCAACAGGGAGTTGGGCTGCACATTTACTATCAGCAAAGACAATGAAGCAGGTCTTAAGAGTACCTTTGGGTGTTCTGAGAAGACAGTAGTAAGCACACTCCTTGGAGCCATTCCCTGCCTCATTTGTTATTGCTTTGTCAAAAACATTTGTCAATGAAGACTGATTTCCAAAAGAACCACATTTGGGAGTTTGGAAGTAAAGAGCTATAATATGAAACATCTTTAAAGGTAAATCAATTTTGTGGCCTAATCAACTGAACTGCATCCCTTTAGCTTCAGCATTAGAAATGCTGCTGTATATTAGTCTGCTGAATTTTTGTTTTCTTTTTCTTAATTCTCAGGATCAATATGTTCTTGAGCAGTATTTCTTTTGCAGGAAAGACATGTGTATGAGTAACTGTGCACGTGGAGGTAATTTCTAATAAAAATGTAATGACAAAGGGCAACTAGAAACCCATTTTTACTCTTTATCATTCAGGGAAAAGCTTTAAACATAGTAATTAATGATGGATGTGTCTGCTTTGTTAAATATACTTAGAAGCAAACAGTAAAAAGAAGTAAAAATCAGTGAGTTGAACATTCAGCCTTATCAGCTTTGGTTTACCTGCATGTTATCTTATAATGCATAACAAATACCCCCAAGATTGATTTAACAATGGTTTGGGCTACTAATGTTAAGTAATTTCATTTTGGGGCAGATATTACTTAGACTTCAAAGGCCTAGACCACTGAAATATTACAGGTGCTCAACATATTCTATTCTATTCTATTCTATTCTATTCTATTCTATTCTATTCTATTCTATTTCCTGTTTTGGTGCCTAAATGCATCTCTGGATCTGGTCTCCAGTCTGTTAATCTAAGCTCTATTGAATGAATAAAGGTCTTTCCATTTTCGTATGAAATTATAGTCTTTCTTAAACAATACATTTGGACAAATTAAGTATATGGTTACCTTTAAATGCAAGCCTGAATCCCATTGCATATGTGGACAATTGAAAAGATGAGTTTAACTGGAGCCTAAAACTAAAGATTTTTCTCCTGGATTAAGGCTGTAAGAAATTCTACTGATGATGTTTGTCAGCATTTCTCACTTAGAAGTGTAAAACGGATGGAAGAGATTTTGAGACACACCTATTCATCCTATTCAGAGCTGGTCTGCTTCACAGATTTGGTTTTTCCCCCCAGAACCCACAGTGCAGTCAGAGGTACACTATGTCGAAGGAAATGGCTCTTAAAATTTATTAATCTTGTCACTTCAGCTACATAACCTTATTTTATGTTCATTTGAATGCACCTCATCAAAAATAGAACAAGATATCTGCTTCAAATTAAGAAAAAAATTAATACTTTATTACTCACTGATCCACTATAAGATTATAAAAGTTGTCATTTATAACAATAACCACTTCTCTGTTTTATAGGATATTTTCTTTATGCTGTACTAAGATTAAAATCTGAAATTTGGAATTTACCTTCTTATGGGAAATACTAGAAGTCACTACAAGTAATCAGGACAAATTCTGCACTGCATTCCATAGGTAGCCTGCAGAAATTTGGCCCAATTTATTGATTTTATAGGTCTTTTTCCACTTTCCTACTTCTGACCCCTGAAAGGACTAAAAATACTTCACAGAGGTAGAACTGAATTTCTGAGCTAAAGATGTTCACTCACAGCAGTATTGAGAAAATCTACCTGGAGGAAAGTGAAACCTGTGAATGTTACTTACACTGGAGCCCTGAAAAATTACCTTGAACAGGACTTCAGTGGTGCATGGGATTCTACCTATCCTGTTAGGCAAAACAGCAAAAACTGTCTAAATTTAGATGTCTTCATGTAAGCTCCCCAGGCAGTTTAGTGATTTTATCCTTTTGCTTGCATGGCTTTTGTTTCAGATGTTTGGAAACTGTATTTTGTATGACCATTTCAACATGGGAAGAATAAAAATCACCAGCCAGCTAAGCCGAAAAGAAGATAGTCTAAGTTAGTAAGCAGTGAAAAATCCTCTTTTTTCCAGTTTTTCTTTCACAATATTAAATAGCTGCTGTGTATTCTGATAGATGCATGAAACTTCAAGCCCAGATCTGCCCTTTCCTGCTCATGCATCCTGGTCCAATATTCATCAGGGCCTTTTCATCAATTTCATTTAAGACTGATAATTGCATATTCTCCAGAGCAAAGATAGTTTTATCTTTGTAAATGTCTGAACAGTGCAGCTTGCACCTAAACCGGTTCAATAATGAATGCTCATCTTTAGAGTCGCCTATTTGTGTTTTCTTCACAAGGCAAAAGAGTCGCCTATTTATGTTTTCTTCACAAGGCAAAAGAAAAAAGCTGTCTGCAGAAGGCTTTTTGACTGCAATAAAACACTACTTCATGTCATGCAGATATCTTTGCTATATGTAAAGATGAACAATTGTCACTTAAGCGGCTTTTACAAAGAAGATTTATTACTTACTTCCAGAGTTAAATCTCAATTATTGAAATCTTAATAGTGGAATCCCCAGTTTGCAATTAACAGCACTTCTGTTAGAGCAGGTGACAGTAGTAAAGATTAAGTTGAGTTTTTTTGTTTTGGTTTTTTTTTTTTGCACTGCAGTTTTTCCTGGAGAAATGTTATAGATTATAGCTGGAAATTAATAGGCTGGAATAGCAATAATTCCAGCTGCAGAAATAATAATAAAACCAAATATTATCATCCAGTGGTGTATAACTGAATGTGTTATATAATAAATAAATAAATAAATAAATATAATAAATAAAAAAATATATATATATATAAACTGCATTGCCTTATATACACACATATATAAGTATATACACTTAAAAATATGATTATATTTTGTTTAAAAATATATTATTATATATGTTCTAAATATTCATAATTACTTTAACTAAATGATAAGGCTGTGAAAACTTCTAAGATTCAAAAGCCAAAGAAAACCTGGTTTAGGTTTTCTCTTTTTCCTTTGTGCACTTGCATTATTACATCACATCTTTTTATGTAGTCACTATTTTAATGCTAACTTTGGTGGAAACAAAGCTTAGGGAATCACTCAGCCAGAGTGTGATATCATCTCCTAAACCTTTTCCAGAAACAGAGGTTTGATAGGCAATTCTGTTCTGCTAGAATTGCTGAAGAATGGGCTGTAGAGGATAAGAAATATTTATTTATAAACACTTGTAACATTTTCCTGGATAAATTTCTATTCTCTTGGCTGTGACTGCTCATATGTATGCAGGTAGTGGGAGATACCGTAGGGGAAATAGATTACTTTAGCTTAATACTTGAGATATTTAAGTAGACAAAGAAATTGAGGTTTTTGTTCCTACTTTGCCAGAGGACAGTTGGAGTGGGAAGAGAAGGGAAAACAAGTTACCTCAGCCTCATAATCCAGTTATATATGGAGATAAAAGGAGATGTTGCTGTAATTCAGTTAAAAAGTCAATCAACAAAGAGGCATAAATCCAGTAGAAACAAGACTTTATAATTTTTGTCCTTGCAGTAAGATTTGTTTCCATGGAAAATCTGAAAGAAGAAAAAAGTGCTTATTCAATGACTGGACCTAATACTTATTCAGTTTTCACTTTTTCTTGTTTGTTGACTGGTGGGATATTCTGAGTTCTTTCCTCCCTTCCTCTGATGTAAACAGAATTATTCATTTCCTTGGGGTGTTTTTATGACACATGTTAACTTAGGACTTTACATTCTTTCATGGATGTAGACGTGCAAAATCTCAGTGAGTTGAGGAGTGTCTGTTATGCACATCTGACACAATTGCAATGGAAGTAGAGGAGATTAAGCCCCTCAGTATTAGTTTTGGAGCATCATGCTTACTTCCTGCTGATACATTTCTTGTTGTTTCTTTCTACGTTCCCAAAATCTTTTATGGTAATATCAGATTAATACAAATGTCTGATTCTCTGAGGAAATGATATAATGATATGTTGTATTGCACTAAGAAATTGTTTTATATTTGCACTGAATGGTTTATCCCGTTCTCCCCCCCCAAGTTGTGGCGTGGTAGAGTCCTTCCTTTCGCCCCTCCCCTTTGGCAGTGTCCCATTGGTCGCGGGTCTGTTCCTCCCCTTTCCCTGAGTTTAAAAGTGCCCGCCATCTTCTCTCTCGCTCTCTCTTTCTCTTCTCGCCATGTGGACCAAATAAACTGTGGACAAATTTTTCCCACGGGAGAAAAAGATCCTCCTTTGGATTTTTTGCCTTTGTCTATGAGGATTTCCCACCCATCTCTGGTCCAGAGCTAGCCAGAGGGACCAGAGAGAAAAAGGGGATTTACCTCAATGATATGCAGTTTAGTAGGTTGTTGGGGGTTGAATTTTCCCTTTTCTTTCTGTGGAATTTTTCCCATTGTTATGCTAAGTATTTGGGTCTACACCCAACCTGTCTTTCAAACCAAGACATAGGTGAAACAGTTTTGATCAGTACGACAGCATTTATCACCTTTTCCCACAGGAAAAGGATGTTTCACAAGTGATTTTGTAGCACAACTGATTTCCTCTTTGTTTAATGCTGACTGCCTTCCTCTTGCAAACGAATATATTGTGCCTATTATACTCCCCCTTCCCTCCAAACCTGACCCCCATGAGTTACACACACAGGTCAAATTAGGAATATGTCTGGAAAAATGTTGGAGCAGCTGATCTGGGATCTGTATATTGTTATAGAGGCTTAGTGTGACAGTGCTCTGGTTGTTTTTGTCTCAGTGCAGCAAATGAGATAAACCCTGCTGTTTGCTTTAATTAGCTACACTTAATTAAAAGATGATCTTATCTCTATGAAGAATTTCTACCAAAGCACATATTTAATTCATTTACCATCATCTTTCAGTCCCAAATTCTACAAAAGCCCTTGAACACATGCTCAGCTTGAGCTTTGCTTTAATTAAAGTCACAGCTTTGGATGTTTCTTGTCCTTTCCAAATGCTGCGTTTTCTCACAATGCCATCCCTTGCCAAATCTGGACCTTGCTGAGAACAGAAGCTGAAATTATCCATGTTTTTCCATAATTAAAGAAAATAGAATAATTATTTTCTGGGTGGGCTAAGAGACTCATCATTGCTCGCCCTATTTGCCTTATATATACATATTTTCACCCTGACAGCTCTTGAGTAGAGGAGCAGTAAGTGAATCACTTCTGTGTTAGTCAGTGGAGGCAGTTTCTTGGACATACTGCAGAAAAAGACAAGTATGATCAGAGGACAGCAGCAGAGCAGTTAGTGTTTGGGACCTTGGGATGGGCATCGGATGCAGAGAAATGGAATGGAAAAAAATAAAGAGAAAGAGGAGCAGGGGAGTGAGTGTGTTGTAAGAATTTAAATAAAAACAACTCATGGGCACTTCTATATTATCTTTTTTCACTTTTTATCAGTGTAGAGAAACTTCAGATGTTTTGAGTTTCTTTACTCTTGTTCTAAACTCCATGGTGTTCATGATTATCTTTTACAGATGAAAACACACTAAACTGTTGATTGGCATGATTTTTTTGTGTTTTTCTTCTGCATCTAGTGAGTATACTGGAACTGATTTTCTTTTCTGTTTGTTGTTGAAACATGTTTAAAAGCTGTCGGCTTTGCTGACATTTCAGTTGGAACATTTTTCCCCAAATTATATATTACTGTAATGTTTCAATTTTTTGTTTTGATGGTGTTAAAATATTTGGGGATTTTCAATCAAAAAAAGTTTGGAAATTAATGTGTACATGTTCTACATAAAGGGCTTGACACTTGACACAACAACAAAAGCTTCTCCTTTATGAAAACAAAATATTTTGATCCATGGCCATTATTTTACTTCTCTGCTGCTCACCCACTTGTGTTTATTTCAAGCACAGCTGTTTCATTTGTAGTTCTCCCTGCTGGTTAAAAAATAAAATACAGTGCCACTCAATTAAACCTTTTCTATCTGCTACCTGCCCAGCTATTCACTCAGTTCTTAGTCACTGAACATTTCACATGTCAGTTCCCAGAGACTACGCCCTCGAACTCAATGAAGGTCTCTCATGAGTTCCACCTACGCTGATGCTGAGGTTATGACTGTAATGGAACTCATTTGCAGTTTTGTTGAGGAATAAATTTAGCCCTGGCTTTCACTAAGTATTCATTTATAGGAATATAAGGAACAACCTTGTCTTTAGCTAAGTGTTCAGTTACCTGAAGAGTAAAATTGTTAATCTGTGTGTTTTACAGACTCATTGGGCAATAGCAGAGACCCCACCACATCTCTACAAACAGGACAATTGCAGTCCTTCTGTAAACAAAGTTGGCGAGAGTCAGACATGGGTAACAAAAGCAAGGCTCTAGTCCTATTACTTTGAAATTATATTCTATAACTGAGTGGAAGGCAATTTACTGTAGTTTAAGAACTTATTTTCCAACTTCAGAGTAGCAAATGTACCCAGTATAGACAAAGGTAATGAGATCCCTTTTGACTTTTGGAATAAGTTTTCTGTTCTCTCTTTCAACAGTTGCAGATGATAATTTTTTATTATTTCAGTTCTGGACTTCTCAACAAAATTAATAATTTCCAGTCTGAAATGAAGTTAGTGAGTAGATGTTCCTTTTTCTGGATCTAGTGATCCATGACACTGTATGTCGGGGCAACATTTTAACTGTGGGATCAAATTTTGTGCTTACTATGACTAATTTTGCCACAAACTCAGAAAACTCTATGGTAGATTTTCTTCACTTTGCTTCTAGCTATCTGCAATCTGTTGTGTAGAACTCCAGCATATACTGATGGTTAAAATAAAGCAGAATACCCTTCTTTCATCACTTCTTGCTAATTCTGATATCTCAACCATGTCGAGAGTCACCTAAAATATTTATAGGATACATCTTTTATTTTTTACTTATTTCATGGAATACTTAGAAAATGTAATTTTTTTTTCAATGAACTTATGAGCCTTTTACTGTGATGATATAAATAAGAGTACACACACAAACAGGTTTATTAGACTCCATATGCCATTTCAGTTTCAGGTTTGTCTCAAAGAAGAGCTAACCAAGAACAAGATTCAAAGGATTCAAACCGCCAGCAAAGGTCTTGGAGAGTTTCCTAGGCTAACAAATACCACTGAGGCCAGTTGCTTTCTTTAAGCCTACTTATCAAACATTTAAAAAGCATTCCTGAGGTTCAGAGAAGTGTCCAAACTCCTCAGAAAATGAAGCACAACCAGAAACAGATTTTTTTCCCTGGTATGTCAGCAGAGCAAGCATTAACCTGTCAGTACCCTGGAGATAAGAAGGTTCACAGGAGGATCTTTCAAGTGCCTATAAATATCTGATGGGAGGGGATGGCTGGAATACCCATTGAAAGGACAACAGACAATGAGCAGAAATTAAAATTCAGAAAACTCAATCTGAATGCAAGAAATTGTGTTTCTACCATAAGGATGGTCAAACACTGGAGCCAGCTTCCCAGAGAGGATTCAGAATCTCATCAGTGGAGCTATTAAAAATCTGACTGGACGTGACCCCAGGCTGCATGCTGTAGGTGACCCTTCTGGAGCAATAAGATTTGCTGGATGATCTCACAAGATGTCATCCTATTTCAACTGTTCTCTGTGCAGTAGCCACTCTGAGTAGACACTCAAAGTTATAGCATGTGTTGCAATGCAGGAAGACTTTTGGCATCCATGGAAACCTTAAATCTTCTTCAGATTTTGGAAAAAAAAATGAGACAAGTGTGTGGAAGAGAGTCAAAATGGTGTAGCATTTCTGAAGTGGTCTTAGTTCATGATGTAACAATATTTTATTTAATCAGGGACATAGTGGAAAATTGACTGAAGTCAGGGCCTCTGAGTTTCTGCTAAATTCCCCAGCCATCCAAGCAGTTTCAGTGATTTTTGGTATTATCCTAAATTAAATCCAAGTCAATTCAAATTTGTAATGCCTGCCTTTTTAACCATTAGAACATTAAGGTGAGTAATGCCTCAATACTTCCAAAGGATTGCTTTGCACTGCTTTCTTGTTCCACTTGAGGATCTCTTAACAGGCTACAGGGTCACTGGTGTGCTTTCAAATGCCAAAAAATCTCCAGTATTCTGTCTGGAACATTTTCAAAAGCGATAAGGACCAATCTCAGGTCACTTCATCTTTGATAGCCAGGAATATGTGGACTAGTCACATGTCTCTAGGAGCCTCAGAGGAATCCCTCACATTCCAAGGAAGGTGGAAGGGAGGCTGTTTGCATGTGTTAAGGGCTAAACCAGTACATGGGCCCTGGACACTGCTATGATCTGGGGTACTGGAACATCGGAAAAAAAACTGAAGTGCAAGGGAAGAGCAATAGCATATAGGATATAAAAAGCTATTCAGACACCTCAGGTAAAAAGCATAAAAGTTTAGGTAATTCCTGAGTTAGGTGACTGTTGAAGGGGCTTTTAAAAATTACGTTGTTGCAAAGGAGTTTTAACAGAAGCAGTTATGCCAAATTCAGATGCTTACATCCTACTGCATATGAAACTAAATTACTTTCTCAGAGCCCACGGATATATCAGGGGAAAAATAATACTAGATCTGAATTCCAACTGGGTCACCTCATCCTTGTGACTGATGTCAAAGGCACCAAGAAGTGAAACTTTGTTTTTACAGCCTGAATGATCAGAAATTGTAGAAGATTAAAGTAGCCAAGGTATCCATACTCTTAGAGCTTTCCTAAAAAATAAATATTTCTTCAATTCATGTGGTCCCCTTTTTGGCACCGCTGGGAGCCACACTTTCAGCATTTTCTGAGAAAATGACAAATGATGGGTTGCTGGCACTGAAAATGAAGACAACATTTGTGATTTTATGAAGGCCTTTCTTTTAGAAAGTATTGGAAAAGAGCATTCCAGAGAAATGTTACAATCCCACTTTCCAGGGAGTTTTGAAACTTGAAAAATCATTGCAGTTCAAATCCAATAGAAGTCAGTTTACACAAACTGCTGTGCTTGGCACATTGTCTGGAAAATGCAGAAGGCTGCTGGGAACATGATGTTTGCCACACATTTCATCTTTGCCCTTGGCAGCAAGCTCCAGTGACAGAGTAACTTTGAAATTCCAGAAACCACACAGAAGATACATACACATCTCCTAGTTTGTGGTAGGATCTTCAGTACTACAAAACCAGAAAATATTAAAAAGTCACAATAAAGAAAAGGAGAAAGGGCCTGCTTTTCAGCTCATCTTTTAAGCCATGTAGAGCTCAATTCAGTCAGTTGGACTTCAGTCCTTCATCTTCTATCAGATAGAAGAGCTTGGATGCTTGTAGTTGAAAGGAGGATGTTGCATGTAAAAGCGGTCTCAATCAAATAATTCCTGAATTTCATAAGAACTGAGAATAAACTAAAAATTGCTCAGAAGTCTCCTGTGATTCAGGGACTGTTTGGAAAAAGAAGTTGAGATGTTGCAAGTTATTTTTGCTCCTTTTCTGTAACTAATGCTAGTTTCATTCTGCTATCCAGTCTTCCACTCTTCAGGAAATACAAAAAAAGACCTTCAAACAGTTTGGAGTATGATCTGGTCAGATTTATTCTTTCTGATTGTCTGTGTCTACAGAAACACAGCATTGATGTCAACTGGTTACTAAGGAAGGTCTGGGCTAGAAATAAGATGGAGACTCTTGTTTATTCCAGAATAATAACCACCACACCCACCCACAATCACTGGTAAAGAAAACCTGATAGAGTTGATGCAACTGAGGGGGAAAAAAAGATCTTTACTTTTGCACGTTTGTATTATTACAGTTTAAACACAACATGCTGAACTGTGAAATTATTCTCTGCAGTGCAATTGAACAGCTCCTTCCTCTTTTGGTTTTCACGATTTCATACTTGCATGGAGCTCTCATTGCTGTTTTCAAAGAAGAGTAACTGCATCTTGAAGGCTTTCTAATCATCTAAATCCACTGTACCTGGTGATTTCAGTTAAAATCATTAGATGATTCAGATGAGATAGGAAAATAGAAATATTTAAGATGTACAAAAATGTGAACTAAGATGGCTGGGTGTGGCCCCGAGTCTTGTGATATTTATGACATTTCTGGTCATCATCACCCTCAGTGACTGATGTAACTCAGTGGACTTAAAAAGAAATAAACGAATAAAATATTCTCTACCACACGTGCAGGAGTTTAAGTGTATGAAAGAGCTGTCTCAGATGGGCAGAGATAGAGAGAGGGAAAGATAGAGGAGGGATGGGCTGAGTGTCCTACGAATAACATCAGGGAGGACCTCTCTTGTTGCTGAGTCACTTGAGACAGAGTCCAGGCTGGATACATGACTCATTCCCAGAAGGACTAAGATGAGACTGCCTCTTATAGTCATTGCTGTGGTCCAGGGGCCCCTAGAACTTTGTTTGAAGTAATGTTAATTATGCTGAAGGATTTGTGTTCTTTCTAGACCAGTAGCATTGTAACAACATCTGCAGCACAAAAAGAAATAAAGAACTGAGGAACTGCACTGGGCAAACACAATGTGTTTAAAAGGACTCGGGGAGCCAAATATCAAGAAGAGCTCTGTAAGCATCTCAGAGTGTCTCATTATGTCCCTCAGCATCCTCACTGAACTGCCCCTGGCCTCAGGAAGACTAGAGGAATGTTTGACTGCTAGCATGCCTTCCCTTTTGATCATCATGCTGAGTGATATTTCCTCATACATTGTTATGCATCCATCTGTCAAGACATATCTGTCTCCCATCTTGCCTTAAATTTATTTCTCTAGAGCCAGGAGTAGATTGAATAATTAGGTCTGCCTGGTGATCTGGATCCATCACTGCTGCTCCTTGTTCCTGTAGTGTACAAGGGCAGCAGTCCTTCAGTGGGCAAGGCTGAGACTGTGCGCAGCCAAATGGAAAGGGAAGGAAGCCTTCCTATTGTGAAACACATCTGTATAGCTTCTGACATGCCTGAGTCATCATGCAGCACTGCTCTGCTTCTTATCAGCCTGCTTACGACAGATCTTTGTTATTTTCAGTGTCCTTTCACTAGGCTTAAAAATAAAAGATATATAACCCACATTAGCTCGACTTCTTTCCATGCTTTGTAGATCAGATCAGACAACCCACTCTATGAAAGGCATTTGGTTTCAAGGTTGTTTTAGAGAGTAATGCAATTGCTAAAACAAAAGTCAGCAGTGACAAATTTTCAGTCTTGCTGAAGAGTTTTTTTCTTGGGATCTTATAATTGCTATACAGCTTCCTGAAATGAAGACATATTTAGTTCCAGTTTCTTTTAAACTTTTTTTATTTTGGGGGGGGGGGGGGGTTGGATCTTTTATAATTTAAAACTGGAAATACTTAAGCATTCGCTTGCCTTATTGGAGGTGTTTGATATAATTTGGGTTTTAGGCATGCATTCAGTGCAGCAAAGACATGACTGGAAGATGCTGTCCGAGGTTTCAGAGGGATCCATCTTATCCAGCTGAGCTACCTGGCTGGCCTGCCGATACTTCATAAAATTGATCTGTGCTGTAAAAAATGATACCATTCCAAATCAGTTGTAGAACAGAGCTTTAAAGAGCAGCATTATACAGCCAAACAGTACATCTCTACTTAATTGGTGCAAAGACTTTGGTTTCAGGGCTGCTGAAACACAGTCAAAATGCAATGTGGTAAATTACAATTTTTGGGTGACGCGGCTCTGCCTCAGTCCANGGGTTTTCACCACCTGCAGGAACTCTTTGGTCAAGAGTTATTGTACAGGTAAATTTAAATTTGGATGACAAAAGGAAAAATTACTTAGGCATTCACTGTAATGTGTTAACTCCTTTGAAAGTACATTGTGATTATGCTATATACTTACTTCAGTAAGCCTACTTGGATAATTATTGCATTACCTGAAAATTCCCTGAAAACATTCATCGATTAAACTTTATCCTCTCTGGGGCTCCCTATTAACTATGTTCACTGTGTGGAAGAATACGTTAAATCCAAAATATTTTCACTAATATTTTAATCAAATGAGAGACATCCTTCACAGATGCTTAAATGGAGACTTAAAAATCTGCATTTAAATTGATATTCTACAATATACAACACAAGAGATTGTGAGTACCTTTTTCAGTCATACTGTACATGAATATCATGATGCTCTAACTTATTTGTCATAACTTATTAGTTATCAGGAAGCCAAATTGAAGATTTAGATAAAAAGAGAAAAATGAGGTTTGAGAAAATATTTTTCACTTATCTTTCCCAGCATAAATATCTGCACAAAGTGTAGCAAAATGATGAACTGCTGGTTGTACAGAAATATAACTTTCTGAAATTCACCACAAACTGGTGCTGTCCTCCACTGGTATAAACTGGCATCACTGGGCATTGAGCCAAATAGAACAAGAAAAGGCTCTGTCTCACTGGAAATATTTCTCTTAGCATTTTCCTGTGTTATCAAAGTGACTTATTTTGCGGCATTAAATATTATCCCTTGCAATGTGAAAGCAGTTATGTACTTGCATCTGCAAAGCAAATCCCATTCCCCAAGTGCCTCCCAGTGTCACTCCTGGCTTTAATGAGAGTACACATTTAAGTGGGAAGGAAAACCAATTCTACTTTTCTTCCAGGGCTTTCATTACTTAGGAGAAAACAATTAAAAACCAAACCAAACCAAACCAAACAAAAAAAAACCCACTGTAACCCCATAGCCTTAATTTTCAAAGGGGATCTGATATCTTCTCCAACTGATGGCTTGATCTGTTTTCCATAAAACCTTGGAATCACTTCACAGCAACATTAGGGCTTCAGTAGTATTGGTGCTTCCACTCGGCAATACAAAAAAGTGTTTGCATGTTTGAGGACTGGAATGTCAGAGAACCTTCCATCATCAAACATGTGCACCTAGGAAAAAAAGATAGTATGGCCCAGAAGAAGGCAGTGTATATATTAGAGTTCTTTGAGCAAACGAGTGAATAATTCACAATCATTTTAAGCTCATTCACCTGTTCTGCTTCAGAATTTTAAGACAATGCATTTGTAATTTGCTCTAGAATCCCTAAAAGCTTTTACAATTCTAACTAGGCATTAGAATTTAATCAAAAAACCAAAAACCAAAAAACCAAACCAAGCTAAGAAAGACATTTGCTTCCTTTGTAAAGATCTGGTTGCTTGAGCTCAATGTTTATTTATCACATCAACAAATGTACCTGTGAGTGGGTGGTCACAAGAACACCAGTGTTTTCTTCTGTACTGCAGCCTCTTCCTCTGCAGCTAACACTGAAATGCCTTTGTACATCCTGGGAGAGATTGGTGGTGGGAGTCTCACATTTTTATTTCTGACAGGTACAAATGGCAGGTACACTATAAATCACTATAATCTGTGCCGGTTCTAATTTCAGACTGCTTTGGCAATCTGTTTTTACTAATTGAAGCAATTAGAATGTACTTTTAGAATTTTCTGGGAAAATTTACAGGTAAGGCAAAGGAGAAGCATATAAAAGTCATATTGTGTATTTATATTACACAGATGTCATCATGTACCTGAAAATCATATAAACTATAAAAATAATAAAACTAGATGTTAGATGTTCTAGTAATAATTGGAACAAACCCAAACAAAACACAATAGTGATAAACCCCTCCCTATTGCTTTGAAGTAGTTTAATTTTAACTAAGTCAATTACTTAAAAGTTCAGCAATCAGTCTGAGAAAATGTCATGGCTTTTTTCATCAGGATTGTGAGGAAAAAGATCCAAAGGACCTCGGTAACAAGTATTTGCCTACTTTATCTTAGTGTCACACAATATTTGATATCATATGCTATTATATTCCTCACCAAAATTCTAACCAAAGTTTTATTCCACACATTGCAGACTAATGCTTCTACAGTAATGGTCTTTTAACTCAAATATATTTCATTATTTGGGAACACGTTATAGAAGTCTATGATTTGGCTGCCTCAGTTATGCCTTTCAGCACTTGATCATGTTCTAGTGGTGTCAGAAAACTGTATCAGGCTTGCAGCCATAGTCCTTTTTCTATAAAAAATCACTCTATTGTACATCAAGATTAACCACCCCCTCATCAAGTATAAACTAAAAAACTATCATTTTCTTTTTTATTAGGGATAAAAAAAAAAGCTAAAAAAAGAAACTTAAAAAGAAAAAGAAAACAAACTAAAAAAAATTATTAAGATACCCAAAGGAGTGAAAAATACATTTGCAGCACCCGACTTCATTTTCTGGACTCTCACTGTAATTAGGGGTGGGATCCTCACCTAGAAGTGCTGAATTATCCCCTAGAAAACACTTTCTCTCTGTGCCTATAAGGGAGCAAATAGTGCTCTGATGGCACCTAGTGCCCTAATTTAAGAAGGTTAACTTAGGTGCCCAAAGCTGTGACCCTCCCTCTAAATATGCTATGTCTCTCACACGAGTAGTTTGTTGCTAATTTATGAGATGGTGGTAAGTGGAATCATGGAAAAGAAAACAAACACACACACACACAAAAAAGTCTAGAAGTTTAGAAGCTAGGAAAGAAATTTGGTACAAATTAACTATCTGGACTAAGAAAGACTGTTCAGAGCCCAAGCAGAGGAAAAACATCCAGGCAAGTCTTTGGTGCCTAGGCTTGCTGTAGAAGGTTGTATTGCTCTCAAAGCACTGTTTCAGGGCAAAGGAATCAGTCCTCAGTACCCAAGTTTTGTTTAAGTGCTTCAGCTCCCTTGGAGTGCAGTGCTGAGAACCACGAGAGCTCTCCACTGGTGGGGTGCTCAGTGTGGACTGCAGAATCCCTCTTCCCATTCCAGCAGCTTTTGCAGTCTTGCCTGAGCTCCTGCTCCTACTCTGTTCTTCTTGGGATGTATGTTAGTCCTGGCTGTGCTCGTAAGAATTTCTTTGCCTTTGACTCCAGCACTGATAGATGTGCAATTAATGACTGCCCTTACTACTGCCTGGAAAATCTTGAAAATATCTCTGAAATGCTTTCTCTTGGATTAAATTATACATCACTTTGGTTAACCAAAATATTTTAATTCTAAGCCTTTTTCTCCCCTACTAATTTGCCATGGAGGAACTTGTTTGAACTTTTAGTTTGTTTGGGATTTTTTTTTTTTTAATTTTAAAATAACAAAGGCTTCATCAAAATGAGAATTTTCTTTAGGAAACGAAATATACTCCTAAAAGTTAATTTTTTTCCTCTTTTTTAAATCAAAACTATCTGCTGAACACCATGCAGGTTGTCATATGATTTGTTTCCCCTCATTCTTTTTTCCATCTAAATGTTCTGGATCAAGCTATCGTTACACAGTACTAGTATATATAATGTCTGTTTTCAAGAGGTTCGGCTGGAAGCCATGCCAAGATTGAACTAGCCAGATTGGATGTGAGACTGAATCAGTCATCGTGCAGTGGTCTAAAAAGGATGTTAGCATTTTACTTGCAATATGTGAACTTCAGTGTCCCATAATGATTAAAAAAAAATCTTTAGATGGCAGAAAGATTATACTAAACTGCAGTGGCAGTGGCTTTTCTGGGCCATGTTATGAAAATAACAGAAATTCTTCCCCCGTTCTCCCCAGAAGTAAAACAAAAAGATGAAAAACTTATTCTTTCCAATAATGTCTTGGTTTGAAAGACAGGTATCTGCCAAAAGAGACATGGGCCTCTTTTTTTTGAAAAGGAGAGTATAACTCCCTCCCTCCCTTCACTTCACTATGATTTTGAAATTAAAGTGCTCTCAGGCGAAGATATGGGGGTAGGAATAACAGTTCTTTACTGATATATATATATATATATATATANCAGTCCTGATGCTCCAAAAGGATGTGCTGAAGTCGGTAGGAGATGCAGGAGAGTGTCTGAGCAGGGAGGTTTCGGGATCCCACAGCCAGGGAAGGCAGCTCCCACGTCAGCGTGGCAGAGCAGAGTTTCTAGCGACCGTCCTGCTCCGAGCCAGATGAGAGAGAGAGGGGCAGAGCACAAGCCCCTTATCCCAACTCTTCTTTTCCGGTGTTGCCCCTCTCCTCCCCCCTTCGAGAGAAAACTGTTAGCTGAGCTGTCTGAGCTTCTGGGTGTAGTCCCGAATACTTAGCATAATAATGGGAAAAATTCCACAGAAAAACAAAAGGGGAAAATTCAACCCCCAACAAATATGTACAGGAAACATACAAGACATGAGCATAGTTTTGACATACTGTATGGCAATTTAATATAGTTTAGCTAAGCAGAAATACAAATACTTTTGATGTTTAAATATATGTTATTTGCAAAGGAACAATTTCACACATTTTGCCAGTATTATCATCTCTTTATAGATTATATTGCAGCAGAAAAGAAAAAAGGGTAAGTCAAAAAGAGGGAGTATTTGAAATGGGTCGTTTAGTATGGTAATCAAATGCACTGGTGGTTACTATCTGAAGACACCCATATATCAGAGAAGCTGTCATGTGTTTCATTTACTTTAAAGGCAATGGAAGTGGAAATTCAATTTAGTAATCTTGGAAATGTATCTAAAACTTAGCAACCAAGAGATGGGAGACTTCAGAAAGAAAAGGCAGTCTCTGCATATCTGACATAATGTTTTGTAAGGAAAATAAATGGATGGTTCAACAGAGAGAAAGATTTTAAAACTCTTTTTTGTGTGGTAAAAACAATTCTCTACAGATGAAACTGCAAATGTAGAATCTTTTATTACATTTATAAATGAGGAATTTCAATAAGCTGAAGTGCGTCTCATCAGCAATATTTTCCAGAGCATTAATGTCGATCTGACAGTCCCACTGATGTCATTGCCCTACCTATTCTGATTTCAATACTGAAACTTTAAAGCCACTGGTGAAAATTTTTGGCAAACTTAATCCACTTTGATTTGTTGTATGGCACAATCCCTGGGAAAGAGAGTGTGGCATACTGATGACTTTGGTTTGACAGGAGGGCTAGATAACTTTTAAGCAATGCCCATTTCATGTGTACTCTTGATATTTCAGTTTAACTCCTTTGGCTGCATCTAAAGAATAATTATATTACTTTTTGTATAATTCCTCAAAAGAGAAGCTTTTCCAGTACTTATAGTTTGTTCCTATTCTTCTCCATAACGTAGGTCTGCATGTGCTCATGTATACTGTGATAAAGTGCAATGCAATAAAGTGCTTAAATATCTTTTCTCTGAATATTAAAAGTCAAGGAAAATAGATTTCAGGCCACCAGGCCTGACAGGCCCACTCCAGACAGGGGATGAAAAGGTCTCTGCTCCTGAAATCATCTGCAAGTAATCGGTGATCAAGCACAGAGAAGGATGAGCCTGTAGGCATTATGCTACAAAGTCAAGATTTTGAGACCTTCCAAATCTCTTTTTGGCCCTTTAAAAAGTAAATATAAAACTTTGGAGGTAGATTACTGTCCTTGTGGCTCACAGCTGTACAGCTGTAGCTTCCTCACTCTGCTGGCCCCTGCCACTGATTCTGTCTTGACTGATGACTTGGAAGTGAAGTTCAGCCACATCCTCTGATTAATTCCCTGCAGCAACCACACTCCATTCAAATTACTGAGTGGCTGAGAAGAAGAAACATGTAACGATTTTATACCAGAAATCAGAGGCTGGAAAATTGCTTTGGAAGGCTGAGAATGCTTTCCTGGAGTCTCTGTTTGCAGTAAATATCATTCACATTCAGTAACGTAGTGACTTTGGGATCTGAGGAGGCTGGGAATGTAACTCACAAACTGGACCCAAGAAATTTTTTGTGGTTTTGAATAGCTCGTTTTTGCACCAGCCACTGATTAGCACTTAAAGCCAAAGTGATGACATCTCCAGGCTCCCTGAGCCTTTGCAACTTGTACAACTTCGTTGGCTAAACACAGGACTTCTAAAACAAATTGTATTTGACTCCATTTCAATAGCAGAGACTTCTGTAGCAGCACAGTGAAAAAACACAGAAGCATGGAAGATGTCCTGTAAACTGTCTCACCCTGTGCTGAAAATCCATCAGCAGTCGTGGATTGCATCAGTGCTTGGGTAGGAACTTCCAAGAAGTGTCCATTATCAATTCAGCACCTTTTTCAGGATCAGTGAATCCAGTATGTGGGATTTATTTTGATTAGCACATCAGTCCATGGTCCTGTTCCTCTGTGGCCAGAACAGGAATCTATGCTGCCTTCATAAAAGCTAGTTTATAAAAATTCTCAAAGACATAAACTAATGAATAAATTTAGCACTTTCATCCTCAAAGTATACTACTTCTCCTAGCTTCTCCTAGCTTTCAAAGCCAGGCCCTTTTTAATTTTAGATTTTGGTTTTTTTTAACCTCTCTCCTTTCCTTCACTCATTATTTCACATCACATAATCTACAATCAAGTAGTCCTTGCAGTCCCTCACATTATTTCAGATCTGTGCACTCCCCCACATCTTGGTGTGCTTCCCCCACTTCATGTCTATCTATTTAAATAAAACAAAGGAAAACTGGCTTTCTCACAGGAAAATGGCAAACTTGGGCAGACAACTTGGAGAGAGAAGAAATATGCGTGAATGAGTATGGAAAAGCCCTGCAGTGTCATGGAGAAGGTCAGGCAAGGGAGAAAGGAGTAACCTATGCCCAGGGACTGGCATCAGCAGAACAGATTATCCATTTCAAATTTAGATACTTCTTTACTGAAAGTGCTGATGGTTGGTCATGTGGATATTCCCAACATCTTCATCTGGACTGTCAGTAAAAGATATAATCACTTATGTAAGGAATGACATCCTAAGAGAGGTTCTGAGACTGTGCAACTCTCCAGCTCCATGTTAGCTACCCTCATGATATCTTTGTATTGCATTATATTAAAAAAAAAAAAAAAAAGAAAAAAAAAGAAAAATATCTTTCTGCTTAGTACAGAATTTTAATATTCGTCTTGCTGGGAATTGTGCTGCCTGCCGAATCCCTTTTCATTCCCTGTCCCAAGACTATTTAGTGATGTTGATGTGTTTTATTGAATAGCAGCTTTGTTCCAAAGGCTTCACTTTGGAAGATTATGAAATGATCTCTCCTATTCATTTGTAAAACAGTTTGTGATGAGAGTTATTGTATGTGGTTAGTCTTATTGTTGATTTTTAAATCTGAATACCAATTGTCTGCAAAGGATGTACGTTTTGTTGGTTTCTAGACTGCTTGCCCACATACCTTTCGTTCCTCCCCATAGGTTTTGAAGTTATTGCATTCTTGTTATAATTCAGGGAGCTGAAAGATCTTGAATTCCCAGTATCCTTGTGATAGCAGGTTGAGGGGACATATACGAGCAGTAATAACGCTACTGGTAGAAAAGCAAGAACTCTGTCCCTTGCCCATTCAGAGAGGGCAGACATGGGGCACCTTTGGCTTTCCAAGATTTCAACACAGAGTTCCCAGGCAGGAGTGGACTAGTAGAGCCTATAAAAGAAAGCTGTGTTTGGGAACATGGGGATGCTATAAAAGATGTGGGGGTTGACTACATGTAATTTTGTCTTTATCTGTCCCACTGCTCATGAAATGCTGCCTGTCTACATTTAGTGTTTGAATGCATTTCAGTTGGTGCTTAGTAAGTTTATAACTTTTTATGTCTGGATGTGTAGAAAATGTGGTATTTGGAGCTCTAGTTAAAAGAGAGAAAACAGGGATATATGTAGGTCAAGAAGCCATAGGAAGACTGGTTCTTACTGCTGTGGTTTATCTGTGGGGCCAATCTGCTGTTGAAACTTTAAGGATCTCTGCTCTCTCCCCATTCTAGTGACAGAAGAGCAAACAATACAAAGTGCATCATTTTGAGGGAGGGAGAGAAGTGGCCATACTCTTCTGCTCACCATCACTGTAGGGCAGTCTTAATGAATCTAACAAGAAAAAACCCTTCTTTTTATGTAGGGCCCTTCTGAGATTCATGAACAATACAGATTTTATCACACAAGTGTAGTTTTTGTTAAATGTGCCCCAATGATTATACTTGGGAGGCTTTGTCTCGTTATTTTACTATTTGTTGATCTTTGCTGCTATATTCCTCAGCTCCATCTTGGAATGAGTGACCCATACTAGTAGGCAAATGAAATACTTGCTCTAGTCAAGTGTAAACAAATTATTCCTTCCTGAATGTGAAAGCTGTGGAGAAACCTGGACTGTAGTATGTAATTAAAAATACATGTTTTAGATAAATACAGTGGCTCAGTGTTTTTACTGTGTTCGTCATCTCAAATGTGCCATCTATGGATGATGAGTGAGGGAGCTATATATAGAAGTGGGCTCACTATGTAGAGACTTCCTTAACTTTATGGGACTATAAATGCATTGACATTTCCTGGTGGCTTAAAACAGGCAGTAAATTACAGTCCCACTTTGCTCGTGTGTGCCCTGTTAGCCAATGCCTTAGGAAAATGTGATTTTCTTTTTAATTTATTTCAGGTCAAGGGAAAGAATAAAGGAATAAAATAACCAGATTTCTCAGAGCCTGTTAGCAAAGCCAGAGCAGGAGATTCAGATTGTGAAGAGCTGTATAAAGGTTTTCTGTGCATTTATTGTTCTTTTTTATTTTTGCTTTCCAGAAATATATCTTCATAAAAAGCATGAATTTTAAGCACAAAAGATCTTAGCTGTACAGAATGAAAACTCAAGCAGAATTGAATAAGTATTACTCCATAAACCTGGAACTACAAATTAAATTCAAGTCTTTGGGACACAGAAAAGGGGAAAAAAGTGCTTCTGATATTTATATAGGTTAACACATTTCAATGCTGAGGAGTCACAACAAAGTGCAAAGAGAAAAGTGGGGATAAAGACCCCTTTGCAGAAATTCCTGAGTCTGGCATTTAAATATTAATTACATTCAACCAAGAAAAATGAAGTTTCAGAACTAATTATAAACAACAACAACAAAAAAGTCAGAATTCAGACTGAATGATGCTTCCTATTCAATAGGTAGTATTTGTTCACTTGAATACATTGAATGGGTAATTGTCTGGGACTATTTGTGATAGGTTATGAGGGGAGTGTTTGTTAGATGGCCTGAAATTACTGCCTTTTATGCACATTAGGGTGGTTAGCATGTCTTTCTTTATCATTCAAGATTTTTGTGTAGATGTCTATATGGCTATCTTCCTCCTGATCATGTATCCTATATTGTGGAGTCAACAGCTAAGTGGTCAAGAACAAAAAATAATCCCCTTTCACAAAAACTAAAGCATGAAATGAGCTAAGTGCTGCTTGCACTGGCTTTTTGAGAGTAAGCGGGAAGAAGAGGGGAACTGAGCACCTATGGATGTAACAGTGGCTTAGCACATCTCTGGGAGTGGCCATTTTGTGTCCTGGCATTGTGAAACAACCGGGAGATTATCTCAGGAACTGTTTGAGACCAGGTATAAACCAGCAGAATGACTCTGTGTATTAATGGCAAGATGCTACGTATGTCTGACTTTTGAGATTATCAGTTCAGTTCTGAACACTTTTGTAAGTGTAAAAAAAGTCACCTGTCTAGGGAGAATAGATATAATTTCCTTAAAATTTCTTTAAGCTAGTATTATAAAATTTCTTTTAGCTAGTATTTGCTATTGTCTTAAGTTTTACCACGTGTGTTTGCTATGTCCTATGGCAATGAATTTCTTCCTTTCTATTTAGTTTCTAAATTTCTGATGCAATCAAAATTCCTCCTGGATTCAGTGAAGAGCAAAGAAACTAGCTGGCTGACTGAAAGACTCACAATAAAAAAACTGTAGAGGCTAATCATGGGAGACACTAGACCATTTATCTACATTTTTTTTACCTGCACTGAAGACAAAAATTAATTTCCAAAATTAGGACCCATCAGTGAAAAATTAATATTTGACATCACCCTTGCCTGCCAAGTTAAATATTTTGGGTTTGGATACATTTTTCAGTCATGCATGTTCTTGATAAAAAACCAATGTCCTGTCTGCTTTTATAAATTATCTACTCCTCCTTGTGGCTCTTTTACCAGTTCTTTAGTCCACAGAGATACCCTTTGAAGGAGACCTATCAAGATAAATGTCCCAAAGTTTAAGTCCAGTCTGAGGTTTCATTTTTAAATTAGTAATTATGAGTGCTGATTTTTCGTTCTCCTGTTTTTATTGGTGATGTTATTTTCATTCTAAATTCAAGGCAATGACTTAATAACTATCTAGAAATGACAGTCTATGAGCTCAGCTGAACTCAGAAAGGTTAGAGTTAGGTAGGACCACATCCAGCTTGGTGCTGTACCTAAGATCTCAGATTGACTTAATACATCTCTAGAGGCAGTTACAGGAGTGGGACCTTTGCATGGAAATAAAAGGCAATAAATAATAACAGATTTATTAGTTTATATTCAGCTACAGCTTATTAGTGCTATTAAAAATTTATACCACATGCTATTTTTAAAGCCCTGTACTTAATGACTTGTAAAAATTTAAACAAAAATGTTGACTGAAAAGTCTATGAAAATAATATTGGCATGCTAAAGAAATTAAAGTTATCATTTAAGGGTCAATATGACTGAATATAAAATTTTGAATTATAGCCAAGAAACAGTGTTTTTGTTAACATATCTGTGCCACACATCTGACTTTGATCTTGATCTTCCAATCTCCTCCTGTTTCATGGACACTTTCCAACACCTCTTAAGCACTATAGGGTCAGACATTTTAGGAGCAGGCTGTGCTGGATTTTCAAGGAAACAGAGCTGTAATTTCCTGCACTGAGGTTTTTGCTCTTAGTACCTTTTTTTCAGGTTTCATAACAGAAAAGAGTTAAAACACTTCATTTTGTCTCTCCTGTCCAAAACCAAAACAGCAGGTCCCTGTCTCCATTGGTAGGATCTCTCTGCCAGGGATGACTGACACCAGGAGTTGCTGGGGTTTCCACATGTCTGTTTGCACAGTCCTGTCCCGAGGGCTTAGAAATGCAAGATTGGCCAGGGATTCAGTTTTCTACCCTTTAGGCTGCCACCTGTTTTGAGAAAATAACCACATCTTTTTCAGGACTTCTAGGAAATAAATGCTACAAATGCAACTTGACCTTCTTACCAGCACTGTCTAGAAGCTGGTCTGCAGAAACAAAACCAATATGTGACCTTCTCTGCTATAGAAGAGAAGAATCAATGCAAGCATGGACAGAAGCCACTTCTGGGCAGTCAGTTGCCTGCTTTGGCTCATGTGACAGCTTTTATGAGGAGATTCTTCTGATGGATAAAATAGCAGAATTAGACTAATATGGGATCTTGCAGAAATTTCCTCCCTGTCACCATCTCTTGTGCAATACAACATTTTATGGATGGAGGGGACAAAAAGATTTCTGAATTTTGTGCAGATAGCTTTAGCAAGTGCAGTTCCCACAGCAGTGGCAATGGCTGCTGCTTTGTATTTCAGTGATTTTTTTCTTTTTTTTTGCAATTCAGTGATGCATATACACAAAGGGGGCAGCCTTTTGATAATCTGTATTTCAATAACCTGGCTGCAACACACTGATTTAAATCGAGGGAAGAATGGGCTGAGATGCTCAATGATAACAGTTCAATTAGTTCCTGTGCTGTCATCAGAGGCTATTAATTTTCTGCCATGGCCTCAGTGGTGTGTGCAGCAGCAAGCAAGCTTATCTCAGGTATGGAGCAACAAGAAACTTGGGTTTGCAGGAAGACAAGGTAGAAAGGATGTTGGATGGAAATTGCTTGGCGTGTAGCTGCAAGGGCAAGGACCCACCTGCCTCCTCTTTATTCATAAACTCTATTCTCAAGAATTCCTCCATCATCCTTGGGCTCTCAAGAACTCTTTCTGTCCTGGCTTTCCTATGATCCTCTGTACTGGAGACTCCCTAACTGATCAGTTTGAATTTCTACACTGAATAGATGTGTTCCTGGGAAAAAATGTGAGGAAGTCATGGTATGGGATCTGCCAACTGCAGTTGGTTTGGAACTGGAAGATTACAGTGGCAAAACAAACAGACCTGTAAATAATAGTTCAAGATATACACCTAGGCTTAAATGCTGCAAGAATGAGCGTGAGTTACAGACACCTGACTTTCCCTCCTCAACATGAGTGAATTGGTTTGCTGCACATTTAGAATAAAGGATTTAATTATAAAAAGTTAGCTATAAGCCTGACTCAGCCCAGGAGCAATCCATCTGAGCAATTTCTTCAGTACTTCTAAAATATTGATGTCATGATATGTATAAACTAGAAGTTTATGCTTTTTAGTTTTCAATTTTTTTTCCCTGAGTCATCATCTTCCACTGCAGTCGATGCAGAGACAGCAGCAGGTATCAATCAATACATTATGATTCTGGCCCTATTCTAATACTTCTAAAATTAAAGGTCTGTGTTTCACTCACAGCCACTTGGCAGCTGTGAGTCATAGGTATTTGGAAGTCCCCCAGGACACCCCACAGATGTTCCCAACAGGTCACCCACAGCCAGCTCTAGCAGCATTTCAGCCATATGGAAAGTCAGGAACTTTGGCCTTGAGCCTTCTCTGAACATACAATGTTGTTCTGCTCACCAAAATTAAAGAGTTATGAGGAGAGGGAAAAACAAAGTGCCAAAACCAATAATCTAGGTTTTAATTTTAGTAATTGGTATTGACTGTAAAACACAGGGTGGGAGTTTCCTTTTCCTTTTTGCATAATGTTCGCTGTCCTAATGTCATAAAGACACCTTTTATATAATTTCTCTCTCTTCAACAGCTGAAAAATGTTGAAAAAATTCAGTGGAAAGTATTTGCTCTGTTTTTTCTAATGTGAAAGTAAACCAAAATTATTTGTCGTAATGGTGTCCTGCTAGACATACAAATGCCTAGGGGGGTACACAGACACTAGGATCAAGGTTGGAGACCTATGGAAAGCTTAGCTGATCAATGATACTTTTTGCCTTCACTGACTCTTAGTTGAATGTCCCTTCATTTAAAAGTCCCTTGAGATGAAAACAATAAATAAATTTACATCCAATAAATCTGATATCTAGTTTTAATATTTATTTCCAGATAAGCATAATGTTTGTTTTTCATTTTGTGCTTAGTGAAAAGAGATAAATATGTACATTTTTATAGAAAGGAAATAGGCAACATAAAATGCATCTGGAGACAGGCACTTTTATGACATGCAGTTAGCATATTTCTGTTTCATTATTTGTGTTATTTTAATTGGTTGTGAAACTGCAGCTCTGAGTTTTTGTTATCAAAAAAATCAAGTGGTTGTTTTACAATTTTAATGAAGTCCAAGAATTTGCATACATAGTTTTGACCAGGAGCACAAATCCAAGTCCAAACCTTTCCATTCATTGAGGGTGCCCTACCATGAAGTAAACAGTCATCACTCCAAGGTCCTGGCTCCTGTCCTTTTCTATTACTGAGCAAAACCCCATTACAGTTCATAGGCTAAAAACAGCAGCACATAGGTGTGTAAATGTTTCTCAGCTCAGAAATTTTGGGTCTTTAAGCACAAGAAAGGCCACTGTGGTACAAAGAGGTCGTATTTTATAGGAGGCTCACAGGGGTTTTCCAGTCATGTTGAAGGCTTATTTTAAAGCCAAATGCTGTGCATCAGAAGTCATCTCACTCTATGAATATGGATGAAGTGAGGATTGGGTTTGCTCTCCCAGAGCAGGATTAGGTAGTGATCTTGTATGTTAGAGAAAAAATTATGGATAGGGAGCTCTTGCTGTAATTAATTCATTTTACACAATCAGATTTAGTACTCTGGAGCTGAACTAGGTGCATTCTTCAGCTCTTCAGGCAAGCAGCTTGAGTATTCCATGCCTGAGATTTTATTTGCCTATTTATATTCCTTTTACTCTTATTACTACTTTTTTCTGTACAGTTACGTACCTGTATGACTAACAAACTCATTAATGAAGATCCTTGCTGCCTTTACAACACCAAAAATGTTTTACCAGGTGTCTGGACCCACTGAAGGTCATACAGAGACAGATGAGACCAAACACTCATGCTTTCAGAAATTTTGGGAAATGTTATTCTAGCACCTTCCTTCATTGTTATCTTCCTTTCTTTCATCTCCCAATTTCATTCTTCTTATCTTCACAGTATTTCTATTCCATTAATTCTATTGTTCTCTATCTTCTTTTTATTTCTTTTTTTTTCTATACTTATGCCCCTCTTTCTCGCTTATCAGCTCTGGTTTTATAATAGCTACAGTTCAGAATTGTCACATAATCCGTATCTTCACCCTATTCATCTGTGCAACTCCTTTTCTATAAGGGACCATTCTTGGATTGCCCAGGTACCATGCTTGTTTAGTTATAAAATAAGGGATAGGAAAAATTATATGTGAACTTTTCTTTTTTTCTCACAGCGATTGGAGTTCAGCTCCAGGTTCTGCAGGATGGGATTCACCTGTGGCTGCAAATTCTTCAGTCCCTAAGTCTACAGCCTGCCTCCATTCCTACTGTGCTCTCATCTACCTCTGCTGCTTCCTTGCCCCTCTCTTTCATCTGCTGTTCATGGTTTTCTCCTGCAGTTCCACATCTCTGTTCAATTCTTCCTCCTCTTCTGCTGCCTTCTGCCTCCTGTTTACAATCCCAATCTCTTCCCAGTTTCTCTCCATCCCTGCCCTGTTCTGCCCCTGCAAGCCTCCTCACTGCTGTGCTCCTGCTGTTGTGCCAGACCTGGGCACCACCGGGGGGGGATTTCTGCTCCCCAGTCTGTGTTCAGCCCAACATCAAGTCACACACAGGACCAGACAGGAATTTATCCTGCACTCAGGAGGTTGGAGCCTGGGCACAAAGGCTCAACTTCCTGTGTCTTTCTGCACTCTTGGCAGGGAAAAAAAGTAAAGTAAAGGGAGTGAGAGCTGCACCACAATACAAAACAGCTCTGGGTCCTGCAGTGTCTCTCTGAGGCTCTGCCAGTGAGCTCTCTCCCCTGTGAAAGAAAGAGAAGATGCTGAAGAGAAAGCCCTGCTCTGTCCCTGCAGAGCCAGGTAGGAACATCTCACTGCAGACAGGGGCTCTGAGCTTTTAACAAGTTTGGATCATATCTGTTCCCAGAGAGACTTTTCAAAGCCTATAACCAAATGTGGAAGAAATTTCCTGGGAGCTAGCTGTAAGATGCATATCACTGCCATATGCATAAGAGAGCAAGAGAAAAAAGGGAAGCAGCTCTGCTAAATTTCAAGTGTCATCTTCAAATGAACTCCCTATGAAATGGTTGTTAGGGCATATTTCAAATGGGCAAACTAAGTATATTTTCCCCTTCTTGTTCTCTGAAGTAGCCAGGCTATGTTTTGCACTGTTTTCCAAAACTATTCACCTCTTCTCCCAGCTTCCCTGGGGTTAGGTGAGATTTAGAAAAGGGTGCACATGGGAGTGCTGGTTTATCTGACACTTCCATGCACTTTATAAAATAAAATAATTGTTCTTCAAAGACTGTAGATGAAACACCACATGATTAAAGATATAGCAACAATGCCTGAAAGCAAAGTAATCAATTTTGTCCAAAGTGACATCAGGGAATTTCCTGGCTGCTCCTCATTCATCAAAAAGACCTCAGAAATCATCTGTAATAGGGACTCTGAGATTGCTGCAAAACAGGATTGTTTTGACCCCTAATCCAGGAATCTGGGAAAATCATCCTACTCTCATCTCAGTGACTAATTTTTATGTGATGTGACACATTTCCTTACTGCTAAATGATGAGGTTGCCTTCATGAAACCACCTGTAGGCAAAAAAAGAGATTATTCAACTGCACAATCCACTAAACAGGAGCAGGAAGAATTAAAATTTCACCTCTTCATGTAAAGCACCAGAAAAAGTTTAAAAGAAGAGCTATCACTCTGGAAGGGGAATAGGGAACAGCACTTGACAACTCCCCCTAGCCTGGAACATACACATCATTCCCTCAGATAGGTAATTTATCAGCATTGTAGGAATATAGAAAGTTAAACGTTCTTAAAACAGAACACAAAATTAGCAGCTTCCAGCCCAAAACTGACTATATCCTGCTGCTTGGTGATGCAGAAGCCTCAGTACCAATCACGATCCTCTGATGCTGCTGGGAGAGGGAGGAGAAGACTGAGTGTGGGAATGATGCTCATGTTGGCATTTGCTATTGTCCAAGGAATCCACCTTTGAAATGGAGCTATTCATGCTCACTGAGACATTTAAGAGGCAGCAAACATGCGAAAAATTGATTTTGGCTCAGTAAATGTTTTTAGTCCATGGTTAGATCTGTCTGTGACGTGGCTTCACGAAAGCGCTTCTGTGATCTGAATTTAAGTTTCACCTGAGCAAACTCAGTTTGAATCAGTTATGAAAATATTGGCTACACAAAACCATTATAAATTTTTCACAGAAAATATGACCATTGCAGCATCATGGAAAGTCAGTGTTTGCAAAGCTGTTACGGAAAAATGGTCACAAATGTATTTGGGTTGTGAGAAATGCGTTTATTATTCAGGAGGCTTTACTTTGATTTTAAAAGCTCATTTTTTTATCAAAGTAATTTTTAAATGCAGTTTTAAGTGTTTTATTCCAGAAATTGAAATATTTCATAAACATCTATCTGAGGATTTTTAATAACATTTCTAATTAGCTTTGTCATAAGTGCATATTTGTAAATATTAATCAGCTTCTAATAAATTTAATAAAAGAAATGTTTATTCTCTCCCACTAAGACTACATTACCTTCAAAAAATAATTTAATTATGAGGTATTTTAAATAAAATGTGAAATAAGTACAGATTATTGTTATAATTTATGTATGCTGCAGGCTCAGGGACATACATGTAGTGTGGAGAACTATGGAGAAGAATCTTTGTGNTGGCCTCAGCAATTGTTGTATTTACATCAAATATGACAAAAATGAAATCACAACCCAAATATTTTTCTGTAAATTTGATGGGATTACCTCATTTTCAGCCATAAGCAGTTAAACCCATTCTTATTATTATTGCTATTATTTACAGATCTCTGCTGTATTTTGGAACTAAGATTTAGCCATTATAAAAGTATAGATGCTTTGCTTAGAGTGAAGCAACAGGCCTCCAACAATCTCTGAGCATTGTCCTCTCTGATCAGAGCTGATAAACACAGAGAAGGTTTTAAAAGGGATTAACTTAGGGTCACAAAGGAGACACAAAGGAGAGTTTGAAAATTTGTTTTCATGGCTGTGGAAGTTATTATAAATAGATGGAATCTGAGTCAGATGGGGGTGATCCTTGCAATATGATGGAAAAACAGAAAGTTGCATGATCTTGATTTCTTCAATTTTAACAGCATTTTCCTCTTCATTTGTTTTATACTTTCATGACTACCAGACCTGTTAGGACCTGAGTCATTTTAATGAGGTTTACAATGATTGTTTTCTACTCTTCTAATATCTCCACCGAAGTCACTAAATTAGAGCAGCACATTCTCACAGATGTAAATTGAGGAACAAGAAAAAGATACTGGGCAGTATCTCATTCCTCAAAAGAAGGCACAGCCCCTCATTTTCCATGGGGAGCACTGTGCAAAGCCTGTTATTGTAGGGAAACAAAAATTACTTTACAACCCATCTTGCATCCAGTTTGTGCCCCATGTCTGAAACTGGACTGGGTGTACTACTCTTAGAAGTGATCTAAAATATATGCTTCCGCTTTGAGTTTTTTGTCTATGCAGCGAAATCTCCTAAAATCCAGATGGTCATAACAGTGTAAAAAATACTTAAATGACTTTTTAGAAAATGGAAATGATGGCTTGATGGCTCTTCTACTATGAAGAGCAATTTTACTTCCACTCAGATTATTCTCTTAATATTATGCAAAGCCAGATTTGTCTAAGACAGATTAGCCATTTTAATTAACTGGCTCTTGAAACCTTGTAATTATTTTGAAAACAAAATTTCCATGGGCACCAAGGGCTTGTTTCCCTGTTTTGAACTAAATATTTTCTGATTTAGTCCCATATAAATAAATCATAGATATATCTGTGTCTGAAAACTAATGCTTGCTGAAAATACCTCCGGAAACCCAGGTTGATGGCAATATAAGGAACAGATTAAATGGTTCCAGTTCTATTTAAAGTGGAGGCTAGAAATGTACTTCTCAACCACAAATACAGTGGATCTGTCTGCCTTGGTGCCTTTTAGCTAAACATAATTTGTTTTGATCCAGAACAGCAATATCCTTTAGTTGGCATTTAGATTTATGATCAAGGAGTATTGGAGCACAGTACATTAATTGTACACCATGTCTACTTTCTTATAAAGAGTCTCTGATTTTGTTTTATTTGTTTGGTTTTGTTTGCTGCCTTGCCTGTTTATATGCAGTGTCCAGAAAACAGAGCAAGAGTGAGTAATTGCTGGACTCTCCCATCCAGGGCCAAGACCTACTGCTGTGCACAGTTCTCAGTCTGAGGCACTAATCCTCTTGGGTTTTCATGATTCACAGCCAGGAGCTCTGCCACATAAATCCCTCCATGTGCATTTCCCATCAGCTGGCAAGAGCTGTGCTCAGCTTTTCACAAAAGGACCTCTATTTTTCCTTGAGTACAGTGAAGAGTAAATTGAAATACAAATGTGAAACACCATCCTTGCAGACCCTCTGCTTTGGGTGCTTTTAGTGGTTATGCAGCAAAGTGCTGTGGTTTGGATTTAGCAGTCCTCCAGATAAGTTTATTGACCCCTGTATTTTCATTGCTTTTCGAAGAATATTGGTTTTGTTATGTGTTGAGTTCTAATGCCTTTCACTGGATTTCAGTACAAGACTATTCCCAGACTTCAGACTCTGACTTTTCCAGGGTGAGGAAGAGAGACTTGCCAAGTATCATCACATTATCTATGATACACACTTTTGTGCAAGTCCTGTAATTCCTATGTTCAGCTGCAGAGAGGTGTTTTTAAGTAATAAATGTTTCATAAAAATTTCATATGGAACATACCCGATGAGGAATTTTGGTACAATATAAATGACAGCCATCACATATAGTTGCTACAAGCTGCAAAAATATTTGCCTTATATCACACTTCCCTCTTTGGGACTTACCTATAACAAAGTGCTGTTATGCTGCAATGTCCACATCTACAAAGCTTGAAAATGTCTCCTGCTGAGGCTACAAGTTTTACTTTATCCTTGTTAGAGTGTGACAGGTTGGAGCATGGCTGGTCAGCTCAAACCAGGTTAAACATACCTGTGGTCCTGTGGTAGCCTCATATCCTAGCAGGCTTGCAGAGAAAAATCAGTATTTTCTTCTGCTCAAGCAAAAAACAAAAACAAACAAAGAAATCGCTTCTAAACTGACAATTTTTCTAGTTTGCAAGAGAACAAAAGAATGAGGCTTTCCTAATTTGTATTGCAGCAGGAGGAATCTGCCCTCCATGTCTTGCTCAAAATCCTTTCTATCATTGCTTTGTGGAAGTATTTGCCTTCCTTCCCCACACATATGTATAATGAAGATGTAAGGCACTGTAAGATTAAGTGGCAGAACGTATTTTTTTATTATTTTTATACACACACATACATAAATAAGTACCAAAATCAAGGGTTATGATATTATAGTTTCTGTTGCCGGAGCAGCCAAATTACAGTTCTGCCCCTTTCTATATTTATATATCTATAATTCAGTGTATATATATACACACACATACAGGGAGTGATGGTCTATGCCCTGATGATGGAAAGCAGGCAGTGAGACTCTGGGAAGCATATGTCAGGAAAGCATAAACATCATCATCACTGCTTTACCGCCTCTGTGACCCCAGCTCTGGAGAAGATCTATGTGGCTTCTAACTCTATCTCAATACACGACAACACACAAATATATCCCTAACTTTTAAGGAGCTGATTAAGCCTCACTGTAAATTTTATCCATGCATACTTAGATGATTAAATGTTTTTATAAATTGTGTTTATTTAAACAAATATATAAAAATTCAGATTATAAGTTATAATGCTTCTATAAATTATGTTTATAATTGTGTTTATGGCCAAAGCCAGATGTGAATTTGGGTTCAGACAAGGTCCAGGTAGGATACAAACATTTGCATGTAGCCATCCAACCACCCTTCCTCTCCATTCTGGCATTTCCCATGACATGAAATATGTGAATGGTCAGTAAGTGCTCAGTGCTTGTTTAGTTCTCTGTGTGCATGACTGCATTCTTTGATGTGAGTATTGAATTTACATCTTTCACCACAGACAGAGGCTGACTACTGAGCCACTTCAGAGATCTGCTACAATGCCTTTGTGTTACATTTTCATTATCAGCTGACAATTAGCACCTTTTCCATGATTAGATGGCAACAATATAGCTGGATGCTAGTACAGAATTTCTTCAAGGGGGACAAAAATAATTTGACAGCAGGCTTTTCCTTCATCGTTCATGCGTTTCCTCTGGGCTGTTGGAGCTCTGAGGGCACAATAAGCCTTAATGGCCCTAGTCAGTCTGACACGGGATCTCTTCCATACCTGCTCATGGGGACTAGTCCTTTAGCATCTGTCCAAGCCATGCTGGGGACAGTCCTGCTCTCCAGCTCAGCCATGCCTGTTGCTGCCCACTGATTCCCTTGACTGAAGCCCCAGCTTGCAAACTGACTTCCTGGGTTAGCCTTGGACCTGCCTCATCCCCAAGCAGTTCCCTGGTGGTCTGTGAGCTTGGACCCAAAAACCATCTGGGTGTGCCCAGAGCACACAGCATTGAAGATTGATTAGCATATGTCACCTGCCACAAGCAAAAATGAGGCTCATTTACCCACTGTGGACAAGATGTGGGAGAGAGAGGGTTTTAGGGAGCAGGACCAGGAGACTAGGCAGAAGAAATTACCAGTACCAGTTCTCCCAGCGTGTCCCCATGCTCTCACCTTCTGTGATGCTGGCAGGGACAATCTATGTGCTATAATTTCTAGGCAAAAAGGTAATACCAGTTTGTTTCTCACTTTCTATGTCTATCCCCAGTATCAAGGTTGGCTTTAGCACAAAGTACTGAGCTTTTACTGGGGACTATTTTGAGGATTTTCTTTTCTATTTTTTTTTTCTTTTTTTTTTTTTTGCCACTTAAATTTTCCCCATCTCTTCAAATCTGGTGGCACAAACATTCTGANCTTCAGATCTGGATGCAAACACATGCTGCATTCACTGTAGTGTGGTGCTATACCTTTCATTTTTCTCCTTGTGTTAATGAGGAAAGACATTAGCAGTCAGCATTGACTCTTATAATTCTCCAGCTCAGAGCTCATCCTGTGAAATGCTGAGAGTCCCTGGAAGACAGATAGTACCCCTGGCTGACCGTGGCTCCAGAGAGAATCAACCATCTGTGATAACCACCCATATTCCTTGAGGAGTACTAGTCCCTGCTAGGATAAAGTTTCTGGAGAATAACCAGTTCTTCAGCAGATAGAAAAGACCGAGGAGGATATTGCAGATGGTGGAAGGAGAATCTGGAA
>VZTT01057233.1:0-30679 GCA_013400855.1 Buphagus erythrorhynchus
GGTGGGTGGGTGGGTGCAGGAGATGATCCAGGAGCCTTAATGCACGGGGAATATAAGGAATGTCACTGCAGCATGGTCACATCCCTGCTGGGCTCTTCCCAAGGGATAGCTCTCTGTCCCAAGCCAAGAGAGGATTGGGTCTGGCTCCTTGGGCTTGTTCCCAGTGTGCCAGGGAAGGAGATTTCTTGGAAGACAGTCCTGGCTGTGGCTGTGCTTGCAGGGGGTCACACCTGGAGCAGGATCAGGTGCTTTGCCTGGAGAGATGCTGCACAAAGCTCCCGGGCCAGAAGCAGGGACTGGGATAAACATGGCACAAGCAGACCTCAGGGAAAGAAATTGGTCCTGGGGACACCTTCCTTCCATACCCAGCTGCTCCCTGCTGGTCAGTACAAGGCTCTTAACTCAAAGGACCATAAATCATGGCTTTTTGGTGGTGTTTTGTTCCCAAATTAGTGTGAGCAGGAAGCATCCTGCCCATCCCTCACTGTGGCTACAGAGGTGGGCAAAGCCCAAGCAACCAAGGGCAAAGGTTGGGAACAACTGGGGTCAGTCCACATCTGTTTCCAGATATCTGAGGTGTAAACAGCAATAACCAAACCTTCTTCTGAACTGTCCCAGGGGACCATTCCCTCCCTCCTGTGTGGAGCATAGTTGGGTTGTGTCCCTTGCCTCCAGACCCCACGGAGAGTGGATAATGGCTTGGTTTAATCAGAGCTGGGATTCTGCCCTAGGGTGTTTCTAGGGTCTGCTGGAGGTGGTGGAAGCTTTCTGTGTGATTGTACTGCAGCTAATGAGTGGTTGGTCAGTGGGGGAATACAGCCAGGGTGGAATCCTACACCTGGAATTTCAGCAGGATGAGCAACAGGAGCCTTGCTGGTCATGCTGCTCTCTCTGCCCACCTGCTCTGGCCTTGAAACATCTCAAACCCCTTGGACACATCAGTGGGGAGGCAGGGTTTGCATGACTTGATTGAGAGCCACCTCCAAAGTATTCCTGGCACAGCTCTGATGCAAAGAGCCATGATGGAGAACTGTGAAAATACACTGGAAAACATGCTATGTGGGAATTGAAGTGTAGAAGCACTTTGAATCGGAATAAAATTTGCTGAAATATGTCCAGAGAAGGGTAATGAGGCTGGGGAAGGGGCTCAGCCTGGAGAAAAGGAGGCTCAGGGGGAACCTGCTGGCTCTGCACAACTCCCTGATAGAAGTTGTGGTAAGGCAGGGATCAGTCTCTTCTCCCAGGGAGCAAACTGAGAGGAAACAGCCTCAAGTAGTGCCCAGGGAGGCTCAGATTAGATATTAGGGAAAATTTCCTCACCAAAAGGATTGTCAAGCACTGGAATGGGCTGCTCGTGGCAGTGTTAGTGTCACCATCCCTGGAAGTGCTCAAAAGGGGTGTGGCTGTGGCACCTGGGGACACGGTTCAGTGGTGCTGAGTGAGCAGCTTGACTTGATGGTCTCGAGGGCCTTTTCCAACATTAAATGTTGTGTGAAAATGTTTTTCACACACAAATGCATACCAGGTTTAGGGCAGGTTTCTAAATCTTGGTTACTGATGGGAGGTTCTTTCACCCCTTATAGGACACAGCTACAGTTTGCATAAAATAGACCTAAAACCTCGACCTCCCTCTTCCCACCCCAGCCTGTTGTATCCCCAAACCCGCAGGGCATCCACATGGAGAATCTGCAGCTCCTGTGACCAGGAATGGTCCAAGCTCCCCACCAGGGCTTGCTGCTGTCATCAGCACGTGGGATGGGAGCCTGGAGCACCAGACAGGACCTGGAAGCTGCCAATCCCCCCTGTGCCCCAGCCCTGCTGAGGTGACCCACGGATCGCGCTCAGCGTCGCGGATCGAGGCGCTCAGAGCAGCCAAAGGTCCCATCTTGCTGGAAGATGCAACAACTGCGGTTGCAAGCCCAGCATCACTTCCCTCCCTCGCTCTGGGCTGATCTAAGCCCCCAGGCTGCAGCCCCAGCCGCGGGGAGCTGCTCCTTTATTACCCTTTTCCTTTCTGGCGCAGCAGCCAAGGACAAGCCGGAGTGGCGTCCACCGCTGGGGCTCTCTGGAAGCCCCAGCATCTGGAGCTGCAGCTCGTGGCATCCTTTCAAGAGAGCAGCCAGGCAGCTGCTGAGCACATGTGGGGAGGGAAGGCACAACCTCTTGCTTCCAGGGATGCTCTAATGAAGCCTCTCGCAGCTCCCTCCTGGCTGGGGCGGCTTCCTGGAGCCTCTGAGAGCTGCAAGTTCAGGGCTCGGAGAGGAGGCAGCTCCCAGAACAAGGGTGAGCCTCACCAGAGAGCTTCATTCCCTTTAAAAGTCACTGAAAGATGGGGGTGTTTAGATCTGGGGGTTGTGCTCCGAAGAGTTCGACCATCCGAGCACAGACTCACGGAGTCAAAGCATGGTCTGGGCTGGAAGTGCCCATCCTGTGCCACCCCCTGCCACAGCAGCCACAGCTTCTCTGGACACCCTGTGCCAGGACATCCCCATCCCCACAGGGAACAATTCCTTCCCAATATCCCATCTGTCCCTCCCCTCTGGCAGTCTGAACTCATTCCCCCTTGTCCTGGCACTATATTCCCTTATAAAAAGTCCCTCTCCATCTCTCTTCTAGGCCTTCTTGAGGTACTGAAAGGCTGCAGAAATGCTTCGAAGGCCTAAAAAATATCAGGACTGAACTTTCCTAGCAAAGATTCCACTCTCAGCTTCCTAGGAAATAATTCAGCAGCTCCTGACAGTTTGCTGCCAGCTGGGAGACCTGCACCAGTGAAACTCCATTTGCTGGGTAGGCACAATACTTTTACTTCTTCATCCCCTGCATTTTCTCCTTACAGCTTGGGACAGTTTTCTTGTCACATAAAGAGTTTGGTCCCAAACGAAAGTTAAGATCTTTCTGGAGATGGAATTATGATGCGGCATAAAGATGATCTCTTCCTATCATTGCTGGTTTAGGGCAGGAGGCCACTCCTGTCCCCCACAATCCAGAGATGTGTCACATCCTCCATCCACTCCCACCCACCAGGCATAAATTAAATTCTGCCTCTGGGAGAAGCTCTGGAGTGAGAAATTCTGGTGGAAACAGCAAGGTGTACTTCAGAGGGAGGTTTGAATTTGCTGAGGTTTGATCTTTGCACGCTTAGCAGGCCTGGGAACACATCAGTGTGCATTTTTCCCTTTCCTTGGTCATTTTTCCCTGCATCCTGCTTTCCCTCTTCCCCAGACCTGGAAGGGCAGAACCTGGTGTGGGAAGGGGAGCAGGAGGTGAACAGCTGCCCCATGGACAGAAATTCCCTGTTTTCCTCCCACACCTGCCCACACTCATGGGTCATTCCCCAGAATTTACATCCAACTTCCAACCCTGCACAGGGCCAGGATGGCCCAGCTTCGGGGTGATGGAGAAAACACTGCCTCTGGCTCTGCATCCTGCCAAGGGAGAGCTGGAACTAATCCATGTTTTCCCTGGGAGCAAAGCTGTGTTTTCCCTGGGAAAAAAAAATCCATATTTTCCCTGGGAGCAGCGGGGAAATTTTGCAGAACACTAAGCTAAGCCGGCGCGGCAGCCGCTGCAGGATGTGGGGTTTGCTCTGCCAAGAAAAATTAAATAATAAATAGGAGGAGGGAAAGCCTGCAGCCTGCTCTCACTTTCACTGATTTAATTCCAACAGCGCTAATTTTGGGAAGCCAGCCCTGCCTTGTACGAGTTCCTCCCTGGATCCCAATCCCTCACTGACTGGCAGACGACGCTCTGTTCTCCTGCCTTTCCACCTTCCATGGACTTGGGGGGGAAACAACACCCCCATTCCCAAATTTTTAGCACCCCAAGCCAGCAGAGTTTGGGAGAAGTGCTAGAATGGATGTAAACAGGGAATTACACCCTTCCAGCTGCACGTGGGGTTATAATTACCCGGGAATGCAGCTCGGCCGCTGGTGCATCAGATGCGCCACGCTGTCGCCAAATTTGCAGATGTTCAGCCTTACTTTTATTAAGCATGACAATGCCCAGCAGGATCTATTTTCCCTGATTATCCTCAAATGGAGAGGAATATTAAAAGGCAGGATAATTAAAAATAGATGCCTAAACAAAAGGATGTGTCTACAATTCTTTTTCATAGCGCTTTGAAATAGTTCGAATTTCTCGGCTGGCTCATGTGTACAGGGAAGCCAAAGGATGTCTTAAATTCAGACATATGTCTTCATTCTGTTTAATGTGCCAGAACAAAAACAGAGCTTGAGACCACCATGAATTGATTTGGAAGTGACGGCTCCTCGTCCCACTCTGCCAGACTCCAGGGCAGATTTTGCAGCGAGGATATAATAGCTTCCTACAAGATAAGGAGGAGGGGGGGAAAAGAGGGATATGGAGCCTATCTGCTGATTTTGGTGTTGTGGATGTTGCATGGGGAGTGTCCCCAGAAATAAACTCTGTATTGTTTTTTAAAGCCCACGTGCAGGGGTGTTTTCCAGAAGGTGTTTGCAAGAGGAATTTCCTTAAATCCCTCTGACATTTAAGGCAGACTCTTAAATAAGCATCCTGCCTTGGGTTTCTTTGGAGGATGAGGATTCAAGGAGGGCAAACAACCTGATTTGGAGGAGATCCAGCCAGTCAGATGGCAAATTAAGGGCCCTGGCACAAGTTACCCAGAGCAGCTGTGGCTGCCCCATTCCCTGGAAGGCCAGGCTGGATGAGACTTGGAGCAACCTGGGATAGTGGAAGGGGGTGGAATGGGATGAGCTTTAAGGTCCCCTCAAATCCAAACTGTGCCATGATTCTGTGATTCTAACATAGCACAACTGAGAGCTGGAAAATTCAGGAATTAGTCATGGGAAAAGGGAGACTCAGGCCATGAAATGGATCTTATGCACAAAAAAGGGCAAAAGGCACAGGTTAAACTTTGCAAAAGTGCACAGATTCAGGATGAAGTAAAGAGAGGCACAGGGTGAGGGGCTGGGAGTGACCAGTGTAGGGGGGAGTGGTGCCTTCAGACCCAGAGACATGGCAGGGATAGCTGGGAAGATGAGGAATGAGGCTCCAGAGGATGGGATTTGGGATAGCTGTGGCTCAGTGGGTGGTGCTGGATGCTGCCTGTGCAGGGAGAGGCAAAGCTCTGACTCGTGTGAATCCACCTCCAGTCCGAGAATGGATCCAAACCCAAAGCCAACCCCAAACCCAAAGCCAAGAATTCAACCTTTGCTCCATCTCTACACACTCCCCAGTGTCTGGACACCACGACTTCTAATTGAATGTTTTGGGGCAAGGAGGGAAGGAAAGTTGAGAGAGTGAAGAGGAAAAACCCCTGTCCCAAAGCCATCGATCCAGCACAGCCTTGCAGGGACTGGGGGGTGCCTGGCAGCATCCAGAAGGTCAGGCTGGAATGGGCCAAGCTCAGCATGGAGAAGGTTCAGCCATCATTTCCTGGCCTCTAGGATAGGATGGTTTCCTGGGAAAAGATGAGAACTGTGATTTTCCCCCCAAATGCTGCTTTGCAAAATCAGACAGATTTTCAAATCCTTGTTTAATTTTCAGATTCTTTTTTCATCCAACTTTTTGTGGATGAGCTGACGTGTCCCATGGTTCCTCCACCCCAGGGAAGCTGAGGGATGTAGCACCAGCTGCAAAAAGTTAAAACCAGCTCAAAAATGCATCTTGGTGCCTAAAGCTGAACCCCAAACACTGATCTGGAAAATCCCAAGCCTCTTGCCTGATCTAAAGGGATCTAAATCTTTCAGGCACCTTGTCTGTGGTCTGAAATCCCTCCAGACACCAGGACTTAGGCTTAGGGTCTGTATTGCATCTGGAAACTGATGGCAAGCATTCCAGGAGCACCCAGGGAAGGGACTGAGATGATCCTGTCCCCCAAAACTACCCCAGAATTGCCAAATTCAGCCAAGCACCTGACTTGCTCTCTACTCTTATCTGCAAAGTAGGTTTTTATGTGGTAGGTTTCAGGCAGGGCAGTTTCCCATGGAGACAAAACTTGGGCAAGTGGTGGCAGAGGCAGCAGTGCAGCCTCAAATCCCAGTTTTTCCTTTGGAAGTGCCCAGTGCTGTCATCCCTGGAGGACACTAGTGCCTGTGGGCCATGTTTTCTGGCTGTGTTTCAATCTGGAAGAGTGCAGCAGCTCCCATATCAGTGGGGTTGTATTAATCTCAGTTTGTGGTTGCCAGTGTTTTCAAGAATCCTACAAAACATCCCAGCAACAAAAGGATTTAAAAGCAGTTTAATGACTTCCCACTGGCTGGGAATGTCCAGACTCCTGCTGACTCCTTGGGCTGGGGATGCCCAAAAATGGATTTGCAAATGCATCCACTGTTTGTTTTCTCTCTTCTCCCCACATAGAAATAACTGCTGCTCACCTTTGCAGATGCTTTGGGGCAATTGGAGGATCCTGTAAAAGCAGGAAGGGAGGCTTGGGAAGCAGGGAAATGGCCAGCAAGGTGATGCTGCTCCCGACAGGAGTGAGATGGCCATCTGAGCTCCAGCAGCACCAACTGCAACTGTTCCTGCTTCTCCCATGGCAGAGCTGGGTGGGATGATGAGGGCTACCCCCACCCCAGGAACAGAGGAAGTGAGGAGAACAAAAAATGAGTTATTCCAGGAGGAAATATAGATTAAGGAACCAGATTTCCTCTCCATAAGTCTCATTAAAACACAAATTCTGTCTTCCTGACACTGCTCTCAGTACAAGCATTTTCCTGGGATCACAAGGGGCTTCTCCAAAAAAAGCTCCCAGGCTTTTCTGGATGGAGGTGCTAGGGTTCAGGGAATTATCCCTGCCCTCTCCTGAGCCTGGGTGTCCAGCAGCTCTCCTGGCTTGACCTGCTGGTGAAGCCCTGGGAGTGCAGGGGTGGGTTCAGACTCCCAATTCACAAATGGTCCCTGACCCTCTGGGACCTTGGTCCCCAAGGTGTCCCTGAAGGACCAGGTGAGCACGAAGTGCTGGTTAAAAAAATCCTGGTTGAAGTCCTAAAACTCAGTTTTCAAATCTCCTTTTAGGATCTCTGGCACCTCATTACCAAGGTTTGGAGAGTTTTTCTCTCCACCTCCCCCTTGTGCTTCTTGCAACCTACACGTAAATAAATTGGGTAAGATGTGACTGTCCCAAAGTGTCAGGGGGTCATCCTCTTACCCCCACCTCCACCCCACAGGACCCAGCAGCCTCTCAGACCAGTCCTATTTGGCACGAAGAAAAATCCATGGATTTCCTATACATTTTTAGTCACTCTGTATACTCTCAATAAAAGAGATCAGGGAGGGAAAATAACCCCCAACCCAAAACAAACACAACCCTTCAAGCTTTGTTTTCTCCCACACTCGTTAAGTGCTAAACCAACATCTGGATGCTCTATAAATGTGTTATTTAAGGAGAGAGAGTTCCCCAGAAGTGTTTATTTGCAGGCTCCTTGTCCCTGTGGCAGAGGGCTTTGTGACGTGGGGCTCAGTGGCAGCTCCTTGCATTGAAGTGACTCTTTTGTAGTTTTGGTGTCTGTGCCACTGCCAGGGCCAGCAATTACCACATTAAAAATACTTGTCAGCCTCATTAAGGCTCTCTATCTTGCAACATCTGGTGGGGAGCTCACTTGGAGCCCGATTTAAAGGCAGGATTGCCTTGCTCAGACAAGGAGAGAGCCTATGGGATCACCAACACAGTCATCCCTCTCCCTTTCCCTTCGGTGGCCAGGATGGATTTGCTCCACGAGGAGGGAGGGATGTCTGAGACATCTTTGACTCTGCTGCTGGCACAGCTGAAATGCTGTGGCTGCTCCAGGAGTGGCCAGCACACTGCAGGGTGGGCTTTGGGCCACTTTGTCACAACATGGTGGCATCTCTTTGGGGACCATCACGTCTCACCACCATCACAGCACCAGTGTGGGATGAGGGGATGTAGGGCACGGCCCTGCAGGAGGGATGTGAGTTTATGTCCACCAAAAAGAACTGGAAAAACCCTGGAGTAGCTCTGGTTGGTGCCTGGGACCTGCCAGACCCATCCTGTGTCAATGTCCATTCCCATGGCAGCCGTGAAAACTCCTGAAGGGTCTGCAAGCTGAAGGCTGGGTGATGACATCCATGGACACATTTGTAGAAGCCTGGCCAGAAAGGAGTTAATCCTGGAATCCCAGGATGGTTTGGGTTGGAAGGGACCTTAAAGCCCATCCAGTGTCACCCCCTGCCATGGGCAGGGACATCTTCCACTATCCCAGGCTGCTCCAAGCCCCATCCAGCCTGGCCTTGGACACTTCCAGGGATCCAGGGGCAGCCACAGCTTCTCTGGGCATCCACCTCAAAGGCCCCCAACCCATCTCTGGAAAAATCCAGAAGAATGGGCTGCATGTGCTCATTTATTTACAGGAAGAGCAGGAAACCCAGTCCCCGGGCAGGGAAAACACCTGTAAGAAGGTACCCCCCAAAGCTGGGGTGCCACCCCAGGACCCTGAACACCTGGATCAATGCTGGATCCAGGATGGGTGATCTCCTTTCCTCTCCTCTCTGGTATCTGTTTTTTGCTCTTCCTGCTTTTCTTTTACTCTTTTGTCCCAGTTATCTTCAGAAAATATGGACAAAAATGACACCAATTTCCGTGCTGGATGTGCAGTCGGTCCATAAACCTTTGTGACTTCTCTTCCTGCACCCTCTTGGCTTTTGCTGTGCTTTTTCAACCATGGGTGCCTACAAATCTTCCCCGTGGGAGTGAGACCCACAGCCATTAGATAAGTTGTAATCTAACAGCTTCCCTTCCATGTCCTGCCCTCCTTCATCACCTCTTGGAGGAGGGAAAAGCAAATCTGGGAAATGGAAATTTGGGGAAATTTGAGGCTCGTGAAAGAGTTCATTAGAGAGAAAGCAACAGTGATTTGCAAGGCAAGAACTCTCCTGGACATCCTATAAAACACACCAACAAGCTCAAGGAAACAGTGAGAAAACATTCCACTTCTGGAATGCTGGACCAACGTTGTTCTTCAGGGAACACCAGGACAGACTGCTCGGAGGACAGGAGATGATTTACATGGATCAAACCTAGCCCAATCCCATGGCTAGGAACAGGCCTCCAACTTGGATTTTACATGGAACTGGAAATACATGGCTATATTTTCTAATAGAGATTTCAAACTTATTAAAACCATGTCAGCTTCGTTATGCTGGAGCTGGGTGGCAGAGGAAAACCTGGATGGAAACACTGCTGAGGGTTTGCAGGAGATGCTGCTGTTCCTGGTCGGTGATATTTTGTTGAAAACCCCACAGGGGAAGGAGGAAAAGCAATGACCAGGCTGCAAAATGATGAAGGAGTTTGAAAAGACTCGTTTATTGAGGAAAAGAGTTGGAAAGAAGAGTTGAAAGCAACAGGTTTTTTCTGGCTTTTCATGTAAAGGTGCCACTTGTACAATAAGAACAATTTGTCCTGTAAATAACAAGTGTGATAAAAAGTAACTCCTCTTTAATTAGTCCAAGGCCATGGGAAGAAGTTGCACAGTGTCATGACCTCATGCTTTTAATTATCTCCTGCCTATGCCATCTCCAATCAACCTCTGGTGAGAAATTAGGAAAGGTATAAATTTTGTGTGATTGGATTTTACTTTGCTTGTTTACCTTTTATTTTGCACCACCCCCCTTCCCCCCCAAACATATGGGAAAGAACAGAATTCTGCAATACCACTCTCAGGTACCAGAATAGGTCTGGCTACAGCCAGATGTGCTGCAGGAAGGGATTTTTGTGCACTTCTCCCTTGGGATTGAGAATTGGGATTGTTCAATCTGGAGAAGAGAAGCTTTGGGATGACCTCATCATGGCCTTCCAGGGCCTGAAAGAGCTGCAAGAAACATGGAGAGAGACTCTTTCCAAGAGAGATAGGGGATAGGGGGGATAGGACACAGGGAATGGATTCCCACTGCCAGAGGGCAGGGATAGATGGGATATTGGGAAGGAATTGTTCCCTGGGAGGGTGGCAGGCCCTGGCACAGGGTGCCCAGAGAAGCTGTGGCTGCTCCTGGATCCCTGGAAGTGTCCAAGGCCAGGCTGGACTTTGGGGCTTGGAGCAGCCTGGGATAGTGGAAGGTGTCCCTGCCCATGGCAGGGGTGGGACTGGACAGGCTTTAAGGTCCCTCCAAACCCAAACCATTCCATGATCCCATGATAATCCTGACTGCCAAGCATCCCCCTGTCCTTCCCCTTTCCAGCAGCTCTTGGCTCATCTGCAGAGCCAGCACTGAAATCCCAGGGAACGTGAGCTTAGGTGAGGAGATGGTGAGGTTTGAGCACGGCTGCTAAAGCAGCAATTTAATCAATGAATTATTTTAATTAATTAATTTGGGAGCCACGGTGATGTCACATCTCCCTGTGTGTCCCTCACAGTGTGGTGTAGCTGCTCCCAAACTGGATCCTGAGTAGGAAGTTTTCCTGCCCTTCCCAGCAGCCGCTCCAAGGTCTGCTCCTGATTATCCCCTGAAGGAAAGGTACAGGATCCTGGAGCAGCTCGAGCCAATGTCAGCGGTCAGCTCAGCAAGATGAAGTGTCTGCGAGAGGAAAATGAGGAATTAACGAGGGTTAATTGTTTTCTGTCCCATGCCCGGGCTGGGGTTTGGCAGGCAGGACACGAGGGAAGGGGACTGTCCCTGGAGAGGATGCGCATCCCCAGGGACCAGGGATGATAAATGGCTTGCAGAGCTGGCTGGGAAAGCAGCGGCGCCTCAGGAAAGCTGTGAATCATCCCCCCGTCTCACTCTGCTCCCACTGCAGTGGCTTCCCCTCTGGAAAAACGTGGCAACTCCTTTGATTTGAGGCGCTGCAAAGAAATGTGTCAGTCCTGGCAACTCCTGGGGCGGGATGGAGGTGGAGATGTGACCCCCATCCCACCGGGGTGCTGCTCCTTGCAGCGGGGCAGGGTGGGATCATCTCCACTGCTGAATTCAAGTGAAAAAATGTCTTGATCCGTGCTCCAGTTCTGCTGCCTCCCAGATCCTGAAATCACTGATCTTTTTCTGAGCAGGAATGAAAAAAAATAAAAAGCCAGGCTGAACAGGGCTTGGAGAAACCTGGGAGAGCAGAGGGTGTCCCATGGCAGGGGTGGCACTGGATGAGCTTTAAGGTCCCTTCCACCCCAAACCATTCTGGGATTCTGGGATTCTGTCACATTCACCTCGACTATTGCTTGATCCTGAATATGATTGGTGACAGTGCTGTGACAGGGACAGATTTTAGAGTAACTCTTTGTCTCCAGGGCTTGTGGTGGAGAAATCCCTGAAGGAAAAACTCCTAAGGGTAACTGAGGCAGCCCTGACTGCACCAGGGGAACCTGATGTGCTTTGAATCTTCAGAGGAATCATGGAATCCCAGAATCCCAGAATGGTTTGTTTTGGAAAGGATCTTAAAGCTCATGCAGTGCCACCTCTGCCATGGGCAGGGAGACCTTCCACTATCCCAGGCTGCTCCAACCTGGACTTGTGCACTTCCAGGGATCCAGGGACAGCTATCAGTGGATGCACTAAGTAAAAAAGATATCCCTAATGGCTTATACATATTTCTTTTTTCCAATTTTTTTTTTTTTGTAAGATGCAACTTCTAGGTACCTGAGCTCCATTTAATTTAGTTGGAATGTCTGGGGGACTAAACAGGGTAGTGGATGTACTCCATTTGCTCAGTTTTACTTAGTTATGGAAATCAAAACACAGATCACTTGGAGTTTTACTTGAATTCTGACAAACAAGAGGGAGAGAATGTGAGGAATAAACCTGGAGAGAGGATGGAGTGAAAAACATGCACTTGAGAAGGTATGAGGGAACTATATATACAGAGGTCAATAAATAGAGCTCCTGTTTGGGCTCTGTCAGAGATGTCCTGAGCTCCCCAGGGCAGAAAAATATGTTTGTTTTGTGTAACCCCTTGGACAAAAACAATATGATCTGAAATGGTGGTGAAATGCACTTTTCTGCCTTAAATTAGCAGGCAAACTCTGTGAACCCAAACCAGGCTTTGCTGAAGTCACAAAAACACCTCAGACCTGAGCTGCAGGACCACTGAAGGGGCTCTTTGATGGTGCAGCCTAAGCCCAGGGTCTGGGAGGGTATTAGAAAGGTGAATTTTCATTGAATATATCAGAGGGAGAGAATCAGTGGAAATTTTTGGTGTTCTTCATTAACTATGACATTTCAAAAAGAGTCCAGTAGAGTACTTGGTTGTTGACAGGGTTTTGGCTGAGCTTGCTGGCTCTGGAAGTGTAAAAATCCTAGAAGTCCCTTAGGAACAGAGTTTAGGTTTAGATCTATAAACATCTAGCTCAGGCTTAAGCAAATCCCAGCCTTAGCAGGACACCTGTGAAACCCACCAAGCCCTGAACCAAACTGAAACAAAACTGCAGACACTGCAAATCATTATAACTGTAAAGATGTAATAGTTGTAACTATCAGTTGTGAGTAGTTGTAACTATGAAGCTTCTCCCTCTCATATTTGGTGAGGGTCCAGTCACACTTCATGCAAGAGTGAGTAAATCCCAATTTCCTCTCCCTCCCAGCACTTTTTCCTTCTTGCCTTCCCATGGCACAGTGAAATACTTTTTGATATTCTGTGAATTAATTGCTGGAAGTCAATGCAGGTTTTATTTCTCCCTTCATTTCCCTGGAGGAAGAGCCAAAAGCACTGGAAAAATTTGTTCATCCCAGACTGATTCTCCTGCAGTTTTACATGGCTGAAGGAGCTGAATTTGATGGTTTGGAATGAATGAGAGGCTGGGTTTGAGTCGGCTGAAAACTAATTTATGGGAATGGGAATTCTAGCCCAGGAGTCACTATTTAATGTTTTTTTTTTAAATTATGGAATCATGGAACAGTTTGGTTTGGCAGAAACCTTCAAGATCATCTCATCCCACCCCCTGCCCTGGGCAGGGACACCTTCCACTATCCCAGGCTGCTCCAAGCCCTGTCCAACCTGGCCTTGGGCACTTCCAGGGATCCAGGGGCAGCCACAGCTTCTCTGGGCACCCTGTGCCAGGGCCTGCCCACCCTCCCAGGGAACAATTCCTTCCCAATATCCCATCTAACCCTGCTCTCTGGCACTGGGAAGCCATTCCCCCTTCTCCTATCCCTTAAAAATAGTCTCTCTCCACCTTTCTTGTCACTCCCTTAATGTCTTTTATAACTTGTCCTTGAATCTGGCATTTGGTAGAAAACCCATTTTGGAATAAAAAGTGAAGCATAAAAAAAAAAAGGGAAAAACTTGGAAGAGATCCTGCATTTTCCTTTCCTATTCAATGACCATAAATTGTTTGGATAAACTAAAAAATATATTTTGATGGGATAAAAGGTTCCCATCACAGTATTATTTTTTATAAGGTTTATAATACTTCTTCCAGCATCCCATTAAGCCCTTCTTTGCCTGCCTGCAGCTGGGGGCAGGGATTTGTCTCTGGATATGACATCTTTCCCAAGCCAGCCTAAAAGTGTACTGATAAAATGTCTGTGGAGTCACTGAGCCACTCTCTAAAATCAGTGGGGAAAGTCTACAAGTATCTAAAATACAATCCTATCTGCAAATTTATTATTCCCACAAGAAAATAGAATTATTACTGGAGAGCTTCATGGAACAAGCACCCATTTCAGCCTTGTGATAAGAAAAGATCTTTTCTCCTTAGAAATGTTCTGTGGACAAGAGCCACGGGCAGGGACTGAGCCCAGCAATTCCCCCTGCACAGGAGGCACAACTTCTTCCCTGGCCAGAGCCCAGCCCTGAACAGATTGCCCCCAGAGGCTCTGGGCTCTCCTCCCTGGGGCTGTTGCAGAGCTGTGTGCACACAATGCTGTGCCCTGTGCTCTGGGATGGCCCTGCTGGAGCAGGGAGGTGCCACCAGGTGCCCACTGAGCTCCCTTCAGCCTCAGCCAAACTGGGATTCCACCAAATTTCCCAGTAGGAAGAGATGGAAGGCTGAGTGAGGCTTTTTCTCCTACTCTGAACATAAAAGTGAATCACTGCTGGATTCCAGTGATTCCCTTAACTCTTCCATGGAGAATGGGGCCCTCTCACCAGGACACTCTTTAGCCATTTCCCAAAAGTATTCCTGAAGTTTTGACTCTTCCAGTCACACAGAACTGGTGCTGGAGGAGATGGGAGGGAGGCACAAAACTCCCCTGAGCAAGGCACACAAAATCTGACCTGACTTTAACAGAATAAACTCAGACACTGATTTTGCTGCTTCAGTAGAAATTGAAGTTTGCCCTGTAATCCAAGGCTCCTCTCCTGAAGCTGTAATTACCTAAATCATGGTTCATTAATACCTGATAGCAGCACAATCACACCTCAGCCTGCATTCTTAGCAGGAGCTTTTGCATTGCAGGCTGAGAATGATTCAGGTGAAAGCTCTCTTTCCATGACCTGTCATAAATAAGGGAGCCTTACAATCCATCCCCCAGCCTGGATTTCCACAGACTGCCAGGATCGAGCCCCTTAATTCCTATTGATGCCGAGGGATTTTTGTGGAAGTCTAATCAAAGGGTTGCTGCTTCTAATGAGCTTTAGAAAAGCAGCAAGAAACAAAAACAACCCTGCCTAAGTGGATTTCTCCTACTCTTCATGTTTGCCCCAGCCTTGGATTATTAATTGCTGTGACTGTGATGTGCTTTGATTTATTTAAATCAAAGCAGGCTTCTTTGGCTCTCAGTTTAACTTTAAATAGACATTGATACAAGACTTAGTGATATAAAGAGCAGCTGGTTTTGATAAATGACATCCGGAGATGCAGGGGACTACTGAACACAGAAATTCCCAAATCTCTGCAGGTTACTGTGCATCATAACACACACATTTATTCTGCTCACAACACCCAGAACAAAATGGAAAAATTCAGGAAAATTTCCATGCAAGTACCTGGACATTGTCAGGAAGTCCCTTGTAATGGTTTATTAAACCTGGGAGATTGAGTCTCACACCAATGAAGCAGCCAGATACTGCTCTGGCCCTGAAAAAATCATTAATTAATTAAGTAATTATGGCTATTCTGTGTTGATTCTTCATCCTGAATTTGCTACGGTTAAATGCAAACCCCAAAGCCACGACACTGTGCTTTATTTTAGCCTCGAGCTGCACCAGGGGAGCTCAGGTTGGACACCAGGAGGAATTTCTCCATGGAAGGGCTGGGGCTGAACTGTGACAGACAGGGGGAGGCAGATGAGCCAGGACAGGGTGGTTTGAAGGCAGGACTAGGGTTGAGATTTTGGTGCTGCCTTAATCCACTTGTTTCTTTTGCTGGTGATACTGGAGGGGAATCTGGGCTAAATGTGGTCTCCTGGCCATACATCCAAAAATATGAATCATTAAGCCTGGGGAATGCCAACCACTAACCTGTGTCCACAAACACCACATTTCCACGTTTTTCTACCATTTCCAGGGATGGGGATTCCACAAGGACAGTGATTCCACCACTGCCTTTAGTTCCATCGTTAGTTTTATCTTTGCATGTTGCAAAATACTAACCAAACCCACAAAACTGATGAAATAAAGATAAAAAATTTATACTTAATACACCTGATGTTCCTCTCAACTCCATGTTGTTTCTTATGCCAAGCCACAGGCTCCCCAGGGAACGGTCACAGCTCCAGGGCTGCCAGAGCTCCAGGAGTGTTTGGACAATGCTCTCAGGGACAGGGTGGAATTGTTGGGGTGTCTGGGCAGGGCCAGGACTTGAAATAGAAGAACCTTGGGGGTCTCTTTCAGCTCAGAATATTCCATGATTCCAAGCAGCTGGTTTAGAGGAAAATCATCCAACAGCCCAGTGAGTGTTTCTGTGAGATGGGCTTGAGACACTTGAGAAGGTGGTGGTAGAAAAGCAGAATGTGGCATCATGAAAATGTAATCCCAGGATCCCTGAGGCTGGAAAAGCCCTCCCAGCCCATGGAGCCCAAGCTGTGCCCCATGCCCACCTTGTCCCCAGCCCAGAGCACTGAGTGCCACCTCCAGCCCTTCCTTGGACACCTCCAGGGATGGGCACTCCAAACCTCCCTGGGCAGCCCCTGCCAAGGCCTGAGCACCCTTTCCATGCAGAAATTCCTCCTGCTGTCCAACCTGAGCCTCCCCTGGCACAGCTTGAGGCCCTTTCCCCTTGTCCTGTCCCTGTTCCCTGGCAGCACAGCCCGACCCCCCCTGGCTGTCCCCTCCTGTCAGGGAGTTGTGCAGAGCCAGCAGGTTCCCCCTGAGCCTCCTTTTCTCCAGGCTGAGCCCCTTTCCCAGCTCCCTCAGCCCCTCCTGGGGCTCCAGCCCCTTCCCCAGCTCTGTTCCCTTCCCTGGACACGCTCCAGCCCCTCCAGGGCTCTCTGTTCAGGAGGGTCCAGAACTGGACACAGCCCTCGAGGTCCCTCAGCAGGACCCACCCAGGGAGTTGGGCACTTCCCTGGCCAAGCCAGGATGCTGCACTGGGTGTCCATGGTGCTCCCTGCACCTCAGGCAGCCACAGCTCCCTGGAGTAAAGGAGCAGTGCCAATCACACAGTGGGTTCCAGCTGGGAGCCCCCAACTTCCCAGAAATTCTGGGATCATGGACTGGCCACAAGGCAGGGATGTCAGAGTCCTCAGAGGAGCTGACTTGTGCCCAAGAGGCTCCACCACACAATGAATTATCAAAAGCAGAAAGGCCCTGTGCTCTCTTTATTGACCAACCCTGTTTGTTTTGGGAAACCATGGAAAGTGGAAATCAAATCCAAGCTGCCAAGCAGGCAGAGAGAGACTGGAAAAGTTCAGGTGGACTCATGATCAAGGGACAGTTTTGTACTGAGTGATAAAAGATCATGGAAGGAAGGAGAAAGGAGGTGGGACACATCCATAATTATGGAATTTGGCTTTCTGAGCAACCACTGCCCATGCTAAGGATGCACAAGTGCCTGAAAAGCCACCTGTGGATGGAAAGAGGGAATGAATTCCTCCTCTTGCTCTGCCTGCATGCACAGCTGGTGCTTATCTTATCAAATAGTCATTATCCAAACCCATGGATCTTTCCCCCTTCCATTCTCCTCCCCGTTTCCTGGGAGTGAGTGAAGAGGAAGGTGGTGGCTGGTCACTGGCCAGGATCAGTGCCAGCCTGGCCCCTGATGCTCTGTGCCATCTCTCTGTCCCCACAGAGGAGCTCAATGTCCCCAGGACTGTCCCCAGCCACGCTGGCCCTGCTGGCTCTACTGCAGTGAGTCCCTGGGCTGAGTTTGAGGTTGGAGTAGGGATAGGGAAGTTCCAGGCACCAGTGAGGCCAGGAAAAAAATTCCAGCTGCTCCTGTTATCCCAATCACTCTGTCCAACACGTGGAGTTGCACAAATCTGTGCCTTGGCTGTAAGTATTTGGGATAAGTCATCCGTGTTCATCCATCCTGTGCAATTCCCAGCAGTGCTCAGCACTGCCCAAAACTGTCCCATGGGTAAATGCCACCACAGCAGCTGTATTTCCACAGGGAAAATCCCCTATGGGAAAAAAGAGGCTGAGGCAAGTGGATCTTAACAGAGGGTGAATTTTGATTGTACCTTTTATTTGATCTTTATTTCTTTTAAGCACAACATCTTTTGTTTTTCTTGTTTTCAGGCTCTGATCTGTCCCTCTGAGCAGGTGTCAAGCAGGTGCTGTTCAACCTCACAGCAGTCTGCAGTCCTGACACCCTACAGCTCCATCCTAATACTGGATATGGAGCCTACAGAAATCCTGACAGTTCCCAGGCAAGGAAACTCAGGGAAAAGGTGGGGATGAGCACCTGTGTCTGTGTTGATTAGCCCAGGGCATTAGGAGCCAGGCAAGTGTTTGACAGCTCCTGTAGCTCTTTTTGAGAGGATCTGAAAGCCATGGGATGGGAGAGGGATCTGTGTCAGGGAATACAGGGATGAGTGTAACTCTGTGTATCCTTCATTCCTAGAAATGCTCTGGAGGTGCAGCATCTGTACAGGCACCCTAAAACTGATAGTCACCTCTTCTGCTGTGACAAACCCAGGCTGGGACCCTGGTTTGGCTGTACATTTATTAAATGATGGTAAAAATATGGTTTTCTTGCCATATGGCAGCATCCATCTGGAGCAGCCCTCAGGATCCAGCAGGAATCAGGTGAATTCTGGTGGTTCATGGCTCCCTCTGGCTGAAATTTAGGGCTGGGGAGGTCCCTGGGGCTCTCAGGCTGCTGCTGCTGAAATATCCACTGGGAAGGTGGTCAGGAATGGAATGAGGTGAGGAAATGAGCCCAGTTCCACCCAGGAAAAGGCAGGCAGGAGAAGGAGAATGGCTCCTTCAGGGGAGGATTGTTAGGATCACTGTGTAATCCCTGAAGGTGGCTGGGACTAAGGTCAGGGGAGCAGATGGGACTTTGCAAGGGCCAGGTGAATTTGCTGGATATTCCATTAGGAGCTGAGTAAAGGCTGTGCCATGGGATGCCTTCATCCTGCATGGATTGAGGGACTTCCTCTGACTCAGGATCCCAAAGAGTGACTTCTTCTGACTCAGGAGAAAATAAAAGGGTGGAATCTCCCTAAAACAGAGGCTCTTTGCACCAGTTTGGGCTGAAGGTTTGCACTGGTGAGGGACAGGGTAAAATGGAGAGGGAGGAGGCTCAGTGTGGAGAAACATCAGCAGTGGATCCAAGTAGAGCAGCACCAGCAGGTCCAAGAAGGGGCAGATAAATTTGGGATCAAGTGATCTCCCTGAATCCCAGGGATGGACTTGAAACACAGCCAGGCTCCTGTTCTGGCCATAAAGAGGATCCACTCTGGGTGTGAGCACAGCATTTTCTCCTGTCTCAGAGAGCATCACTCCTAAAGGCTCCCTCAGCCTCAGGAATCAGGGATGATTTTTAGTGTCCTTAAAACAAAAATCAATTAATTTGTCTTTTTCTGATCACAGAAAAGATTAACCAGATAATGCATCTGAAAAAAAAATGGGAGTTTCCTTGACTGCTTCAAATTCCCTGAGTTTGGAGAAAGGTTTCTTCCTTAAATCCTCTAATTCTTTGTTTCTTATTCATGATGTGTGCACAATAACAGAACACAGACATGAGGCATCAGTTTAACACAAAGCAACATTTTAAGGCCTTATCAGCCATATATAACCCATTATACAGGTTATTATATATATACATATAAAAGGAATGGCAGCTAGAACAGCTGTGAATTAGCTTATGAGCCCTAATTATTAATGAAGAACTATAATTACAAATTCTTCTTCTCTACTTTCACCCTTTTGCACCATACTTTTAAGTAATAACCCCCCAACTAAATAGAAGGAAAGATTTTTTTTTCAGGATTATTGTAACAAGGGTGGACTTCTGGACACCTTGCAGCATCCAAAACCCTTTAAAAGGCAGAAGTCTCCTGTAACAGCAGGATCAGTTTCTTAATGCACATGGCTTTACCCATGTTCAGCCTGGGGCTGTGAGGGTGTCCCAGCTTGCTAAAACCAAGGGAGGAATAATGGGATCCGAGTCAAAGTGTCCTGCAGGGCTCTGTAAACTCGTGTTTATACAAACACATAAGCAAGTCCTCGCTTTGAGGGTAGAGTTTCTCCAGCTTCGTGGCTTTAGATTTCTACACACACAAACAAAGAGTAAAAAATCAAACACTTGGCACAGGGCTTTTCCTCAGTGGCTCATGAGCAGAGCTTCATGCTGCTTAATCAACAAAAACCAATTAACTCTTCAAAGGCAAGCACAGACTGATTCCTGCTGCCATTTGCATCAGAAGCAACGTTTCTCTTTCTCCCAACTTCCATGGAAGCCACAATGGCTCCTCAGTCTTTGAATCACACTGAGGAGGAAAGAGTTCAGAGAATGATTTCATGGAATCATTTAATGGAATCTTTTTATAGAATCATTTCATAGAATGATTTCATGGAATCATTTAATGGAATCATTTCACGGAATCATTTCACAAAATCACTTCATGGAATTATTTCATAGAATCATTAAGATTGGAAAAGATCTTCAAGATCATCAACTCCAAACATCAGATCAGCGCTGCCATCGTATTTCTTGTGTATTTTCTGGTGCTGGTGTTGATGGAATCAACCAGAGAGCAGCAGCCAAAAGGTTCTCCACAAGGGATGAAAGAGCTGCCAGGTGTAGGGGACAGGACATCCTAGACCTGGTGACCTGCCAGAGATGTCCCACTGGGGCAAATGCAGAGTTGGGAAGGAGGAAACACCCTGGGTTTGTCTGTCAGCTCCTCCACCACCAACAGCACCTCCCTCACTACCCCAGTGAAATATCTGTCACCATACAAGATTCCTGCAGTATTGATGAGGCCAAAATCCCAGGACAGGCCCTCTGATGGGGCAAGAATCTTGGCTACGAGGGTTTTCTTTGGAGGGTTGGGTCCTCATAACATTTCTGCTCCCCAAAGCTGCTGTTCTACTCCACCACTATTAGGGTGACAGACACAGCACTGGGGACAAGGGATTTTCTGAGTGCCACCTGAGACCCTGCACACAGAAATGAGTGTCAGGGAAAGAGGTTGGATCCATGGAATAGCCTGATTTTCCTAGGGCTACTCTTCATGCTTGCTTTCCTTGTAGCCTGCAGGGCAGACAGAGCAAGTGATCCAAAATCAGGGATGAGAGGAAAGGGAGACAAGGAGCATTTAGTGCTCCAATCCTCCTCCAAGGGAATTCAGTGTGGGCTTTCCTGGATCAAAGTTGCTCCCCCACAATCCATTGTAATTTATGTGTGCTGGAGCCATAGAATAATGCTGAGCTCATGTGGTTTGGTACTTAAGTAAACATGTTTGTGGAGTTCCTAATGCATGACAGAAAGGCTGGATCGAAGCTTTTCCTGGACTAGGAGGAGAAAGGAAAACAGCCATGTGTAAGGAGCAATGTGTTGCACTGAGGAATGCAGGAGAAAGGCTGGGAATCAGGATTTTAGTCTTGGATGAGGAGCTATTTCTTGTGATTATGGAGCTGAGGACCAAGCATCCTGGCTTGGGCTCATCCCATTATTCCCGAGCTCATCTCATTGTATCCAGGCTCTGGAGCTGCTTCTTTGAAATTCTTATCCTCTCTGTATTGTCATATTCTGTCTTAGGACTGTAAGATGCACACATCCCAAATGATTCCCAAATGAGGGAAAAACACAGCAAAAAGTTTGCCTTAGCTGAAAGAAAAAAGTGACCAAAGTGATCTGTCCTGTTGTGGGGAGGATGCAAATTAAATATTATGACTTATTTTTCTGTCTAGTGGAGTGTCATTTCTTAAACTGGACTGTGCAGCTGGATAATACATCATTAAAACAAAATAACAAGTTGCTTTTAATTTTAAAATATAATTTTATAAGGCTTTTTTTGAGTCCTATTTGGGTAGGGGGATTTATTTAGTTTCAAGGCAACACCAACACAAATCCCAAGCCCTTGTCACTGGTGGTGTTTGCAGAATGAGCAGGGGAACCATAATAATGGTTTTGTTTGATGTATTTTTAATGTATGTTCTGAAGGATCCTGTCTGATAAAGCACCCTGAGAAATGGACCTTCCCCAGCATTTCCTACCCCAGCACATGGATTTGATCTCCAAAGTCGACCACAAGAAGCAAACCACGTGTTAACAGCGTGGGAACAGCAGGGAGAGGGACCTTTCTGGCTGCCTTTGCAACACGAGGAGATTTCGGCACAGTTCTGCCCCACTGACGTCTCTTTCATCAGGGAGACAGATCCCAGAGCTTTTTGGGGATAACAAAAGCAACTGGAAGCAGGAAAATGAGAGGATGTGTGTATGTGAACTGGGATGAGCTGGGAAGCTTTGCAGATATTTCACAGGTTGTGAGATGGAGTAGTTGGAGACTGAAATGCTGATGAATCCCACAGATTTCCAAGGAGAAACCCAAACTTCCATGCAGTTAGGACAAACACTGGATTACAATTAGGATCCACACATCCAGATGCAGACAGCACCCAAAGCCCTTGGTCTGGAGCAGTGCTGTGATCCTGCCAGCATCCACTCATGCCAGAACCACTCAAGTGAGAGTTTCCTGCAGGAACAAGGATTCCTGACTAGGAAAATAAATTCCCAGGGGGGCAGGAGGTGACAGAGTGCTCTAGGACAGCTTGGATGGCACACAGAAGAGGAATGGGGGTTGGAATCTGCTGTGCAGGCCAGGCATGAGACAGAACCAGGAGCAGCAAGGTTAAAACAAGCCAAGGAGATGCTTTGCTGTATCCCATCCCAAAAAACTCCTGGCTGGAAGAGGATGCTGGAGCTCTGCAGGCATTCAAAAGGATCAAGCTGTTTCAAATACAAATTCACCTGGTGGAAAAATAACATTCCACCTCCAAATCACCAGGGAAAAAGGAAGAGCATCTTGGTGAACTCTCACTGTGTGCTCAGTCTGAGCTCATGTACTGATGAGGGCAGGAGAGATGGACTTGGCACACCTGAAGGACCTGGGTTTAGGCTTGGTTTTATCTTTTCTTCTCAGCATAACTGTAAAAACAAGTCACAGCTCAGATTTTGCAGGTAAGGGTGAAAGAAAAGACAGCTGGTGATGGCCCAGACAGTGACCATTCACTGGGTCCTGTCCCTGTCACAGGGAGCAGAGATCAGTTCCGCTACAAGAAATAAAAGATCTCAATTTAAGCACGTGCTGATGGTTATTAAGGCACTTAAAATTAGATGTGTGCTCCAGAGCTTCTGCTTGTGCTGAACATTGGGCTTAGGCCGCTCCCCTGAGCTGGGACTGCCCTGATAGTCAGACATGGAACCAGAGAAAAGAGGAGCAAAACCCAAAATAGACGCACGCACACACAAAAATGCAGAAAGAGCGTTTCTTTTTATGTCTGTCTGCTGAGCTTAGTGGGCTTTCTTGGCTAAGTCTGAGCTAAATATTACTGAAAATAGCACAGTGCTATAGCTATTTCAAAGCTCTGTCTGTATTTGTTCTGTGCACTGGGTGGGCAGGATGCTCTGTTTCATAAATCACTTTCAACGAGACAGTAGGCTATAAAAAGGGAGGGTTTTTTTCCCTTTAGTGTTTTTACTTCTGAGTGTTCTGAAGTGGCACAGGCTGCACACTGGGAAGAGTTCAAAAAATGTGTTCCTTGCTGCTCCACAGATCGTCTGTCACACATGAGAGACCCAGGGAGACATTGGGCAGACAGCCCTGTGCTCGTAGGTTGACCAGGTCATGCTTAGACTGGACTGAAATATTCGGAAAATGTTAAAGAAGGGCAGATTTAGATAAAATATTGGGAAGAAAGTCTTCCTTGTGAGGGTGGTGACACAGGAAAGCTGTGGCTTCCATCCCTGGAAGTGCCCAAGGCCAGGTTGGACGAGGCTTGGAGCACCATGGGACAGTGGAAGGTGTCCCTGCCCATGGCAGGGGTGGCACTGGGTGGGCTTTAAGGCTGCTCCAGCCCAAACCATTTTTTTATTTTTCAGCTTCTTCTCATTCCTAGCCCTGTGCAAAGCCCTCCACAAGCAGTTTCCAAGGGCACTTCCAGCTTCAGGAACTCCTGTGGTGGAATGATTACCTGGGAAAGGAAACAGGTGAGTTTTCAGGAGGGTCTCCTGGGACATTTCTGGGCACAGTCAGGCAGGGATGTGCTTCAGGAGGAAACTGTGAGGAAGAGGGGAGAAGCAGGTAGGAGAACCTACTTAATCTGGGAATTTTGCTAAGAAGATCCCTCTTAAAACTTTAGGATTGAGCTTTGCACTCCAAAATGATCCAGCTGCAGGTTAGGTTGCTCCCGGTGGTGGTTTTCTGGAATAACAGGATGGGAGAGAGGCAGGGAGTCAATGCCCTCTGCAAGAAAAAGCTGCTGTCTGGTTCAACTCACGGAATCACAACTTTTCCCACTAATACCACAGGAAAAAAAAAATAAATAAAAGGGGGGATCTGCAAATCAGTATGGAAAATGTGCCCTGGAATTTTGGCACTGGGCAGCTAAAACACCAAACAGGAATAAATGTGTCTGGAGGGAGGAGATTTTCTTCTGGGGAAGCTCACACAAACAGGGAAGCATGGGAAGGTCACAGCTGATAAAAGTCAGGAACAGCCAAGCCCAGAGAACCCTCTGGAATCAGCTGCTCCAGCACTGAAAGCCTCAGTAAATCGAACCAGCAATTCCAGCTCCAGCCTTTCCCTGGGCTGCTCTCCCAGCCTTTGGACTCCACAGTTTGGCATTTTCCTAAGCTTGGAAAAGTTTTTGGGCTTTCCATCCCTGAAAGTGTCCCAGGTCAAGTTGGAGCAACCTGGAATAGTGGAATGTCCCCCTGCCCATGGAACTGGATGGGCTTTAAATCCCTTCCAACCCAAACCTGTCTGGGATTTTCTCCAATCTCCTCCTTCCTGACACCACCCCAGCATGCTAGAGACCTTGGAGAGAGTTCATGGTGGTGGAGTTCACAGTTCAGGTTTAGATTAGTGCTCCACACAGGAATAATTCTTCAAAAAACCCAAACAAACCCAATTCCACCCAATATCAGCAGCTCCAGAGCCTTTCCCAACTCTGTGGCTCAGATTTCACCCACTTGTGTTAATTGATCCTGATTTAGGAGAGACATCCAGTGCTGGGAAGGCAGATTAAATCTCTTCATTTTCCATGGCAAATATTAGGATGAATCACTAAACCCAGGCTGTGCTCTCTGAGCCTGCAGCATCCCATGCTCAGCATTCCCTTGCTGCTTTCAGCTCCCTGCATTTGTCGTGGGACCTCCGTGGATTTGCTGAGTGCTGAAGTTTGCTTTTAAATTCCCTTCCAATCACGGAAACCACACAATAAGTGGAGCCATTGTAGTGTGATTTGCAGAAAATGAGCTATCTGGAAACTAATTCTGGTGGTTCTGTGTTGGCTCAGCTCATGGTGTGTGGCTTTGATCAGAAATAAAATAAAATCTTGGAAAATTAAAGTCAGAAAAATTCGCCCCAAACCAAGAGTGTGAAGTGTAAAAGCGTTGATTGAAGCTGAGTGAGTAATAGCAGAAATCCTCTGGCTTTGCACAGTGGTGTAAACAGTTCAAGGGCAATGTAGCTATTGGTAATTTTTTAATGTCATAATTTGAGATATATCTATACATTTATTTAGATAAATAAATAGATATATTTCACATTTAAAACAAGGAAACCCTTGCATGTCACACAACACCATTTCACCTCTTCTCTCTCTTAGACATGGATTTCAGGCCCCCAAAGATAGAAAAATAATATTTTCCACAGCCAGTGTCTGTTTTAACCTTGGTGAGTGGGATATACAGCCTCTTTTCCACCACCTCCCCAACATGCTGGAATCATGGATTTACAGACAGAATTTCCCCATATCAGTAAATTCAGATATTCACTGCACTGCCAAGGCTGAGCTGTGGTGTGGAGATCTCCTGACTGGAGCACCAGGCTGGGAGAGCTGGGAATGCTCAGCCTGGAGAAGAAAATGTTGTATGGAGATCTCACAGCTCCTCCTTCCAGGGTCTGAAGGGATACAGGGAACCTGGAGAGGGAACCTGCAACTGCAACTGGAGTGGGTTCAAACTGAAAGAGGAGAAATTTAGGTTGGATATTGGGAAGGAAAACACTTGAGAGAGCAGGGGGACCCTGGCACAGGGTGCCCAGAGAAGCTGTGGCTGCCCCTGGATCCCTGGAAGTGTCCAAGGCCAGGCTGGACATTGGGGCTTGGAGCAGCCTGGGATAGTGGAAGGTGTCCCTGCCCATGGCAGGGGGTGGAACTGGATGAACTTTTAGGCCCTTCCCACACAAACCAGTCTGGGATTCCATGAAAACCAGTACCAGTGATGATGCCTTGCAAGGCACGTTGATCTGAGATGTTCTTCCTCAAATCTTCTCCAGCAGGAGTTTTTGCTGCTCAAATTACCTGCATTTTAAAAATGAAAAAAACCCCAAACCCAGAGATCTGTAAATCCTCTCCCATCCCTGCTGGCTCACCAGCAGCAACAGCACCTGTAAAACTTAAAATTTTATTTAAGAAAGCCTCTAAAACTTTTGAGAATTAAGTCAGGGCATCTGTGAGAGGAACAAGCCATCAGGGCTTCATCCAGACCCTTGCAGGAGACAAGGATTGAGGCTGGAAGGTTGCAGATGGATCCAAACCAAGAAACTTGGGGACTGGAAAGTGGAAATTAGTCTTGGATAGAACTCAGGTGAGAGATGAAGGATGCAAGCACTAGGAGAGAGCAGCTGTGCACAAGTGTGCACATGTTCCACCTGGGAAATGGGGCTGGCAGGGCAGGGCAGAGGATCTCAGCTTCTCCCCACATTCTCTGCCCAGGAAAGCCAGAAGGATGCTGCTGCTGCTGCTTTTTTTTTATGAGCAACTCTGAAATGAAGCAATTTGAGGAGAGAAGCTCCTGGGATATGGCTTTGGGAAAAACATCACCTCTCCCAGGCAGACTCCAAAGGATTTGTGTTTACAGGCTGAGCTCCCCTCTGGCTTAGAGGAGTGGGAATACACAGAAAAAGGAGAGGCACTGTGCTGCCTCCAGAGTGGAGCTGCTTTTTTAGGACAGGTTGATCACACTAGGCAGAGAAAATTCTGGCCAGAGGGCCTTGGTCACCTTTAAATCTCTTTTTTACAGCCAGCTTTTACTTAAAAATTTTAAAAACTCTTTCCATGCTTGATGTGATTTTCTCGTTGAAAGTGAGACTTAAAAAGATAAGAGAAAGTTCCTCCTAAATCACTCACCACCTAATTCCTCTGGAAATGCAGGATTGCTCCAGAAATCTGCACCTTTTGTGCCCAGTGTCCCTTTTTCTTGTTTTAGGGCCTGTCAAGGCAGCAGCTTGGGATGCTTAGCATGGTATTCCAGAAAAAATCTATTTTAATTCCAATCCCGTTTACATTACTGAGTAGTCGATATTTGATGGTTACAACTCAGTAATTAGTCACTACTCAGAGAAGCTGTGGCTGCCCCTGGATCTCTGGAAGTGCCCAAGGCCAGGTTGGATGGGGCCTGGGATAGTGGAAGGTGTCCCTGTCTATGGCTGGATGAGCTTTAATGTCCCTTCCCACCCAAACCATTCTGGGATTCTGTGATTTTATGACTTTTTTCTTAAGTTCTCGGAAGGATTTGGTTCCCAATTCCCACTAGAAATTTTTAGAAGTTTTGGTTTTGAAAAGTTTTGGTGGAAGTTTATTTCCAGCACAGACATCCTGTGTAAATATGAGCATTGAATTAAGATCCTCTCGTTTGGAGGATGAGGGTGATTAGGGGTGTGAAGTTTTTAGGGAGACAGGTATTATTTGATGTATCACAGAGTCATGGAATGGTTTGGGTTGGAAAGGACCTAAAGGATCCTCTCATTCCAGCCCCTGCCATGGGCTGGGATGCCACTCACTCCACCAAATGATCATCCTAACAGGTGTTTATTCCCTTTTCCCCCATTTTTCCTGCACTGCATGACCAACAAACCTTAAAATATTTCACAGCTTGACCTGGCCATGCTGTGTATTTGTATTTTAAGCAGTACTAAAAGTTTGTTGGGGTAAGGAGATGATAACTTTGCCTCCTGCTGACATTTTCTTCCAATCCAAAACACCCATGGAAGGAGCTTGGGAAAGATTTAAAGCAAATTTAAAGCTGCTGGTGCTGTTGGAAGCTGCTCTGGGCTGGAGCAGCTGATGGGAGGAGGGTGGGAGAGCCCAGGAAGGTGAAGGTGATGGAGAGCTGGGAGAACTGTGAGACAGCACATCCTGGGAAGTGCTTCCTGGTGAGCCTGGCTGCAGGGTATAATCAGGCATCTGCTGCTCGTTTGCTGGGTGTTTTTTTAACTCCCATCCCAATCCCCCGAGCCTCCCCTCCTGCCTTGCCTTTTTTTTTTTGCTGGTGAACGCTGTCTGTTTGTGTAAGGGGTGTCAGGGGCCTGAAATTGTGATCCCAACCAGCAATTTGGGTGTGTGGGTGAAAATGAACCATTGTAGTTGGTTATTTTATGGGCCCAAAATATGGCTGTTAAAAACCCCAACATTCCCCATCTGAGCTTTCTGCATCCAGCCCATAAAATGTCTGGGATGCAGAGACGGGATCCAAGGCGACTTCCTGCCATGAAATTGTGCTTCACTAATGATCACTGCAGCCTGCTTGCTAAACTTGGAGCCCTCTTGTTTTCCCCAAGGGATATTATGTTGTTTGTCTTGGGGAAAAATAAAAATAAAAATAAAGTGTTTGTGTGCTCCAGTTGTTAAGTTTATAGAGCTTCAAAAATTCACCTGACATAGGACTGAGCAGCCAGGTCAGCCTGGGTACAGAAAGCAAAAAAAAAAAAAAAGGCATTGGAAAGCTGTAGGAAAGGACAAGGATAAGGGATTATTAACAATTTAATTGTTGATATTTAAAATCAGTGCTGGAAATTCAGTTTTAGGTGGGGTTGTCTCTCCTCCCCTCTATTGCCCCGTTTTTTTCCTTCATTTCCCAAACACTGCTTTTCTTATCATATTTTTTTAATCAAATAAATGCTGGTTTTTACTTTAGGACAGGTTTTGAATGAGGAGCTGTCAAACCTCAGGCTTCTAAAACTGCACCTCTGATGCCTTGCAACAAAGAGATCAGTTCAGGGTTCAGATGCAGAGTGGGAAAAAATTACAGAAAAAGAAGATTAAAGTGAGATGTGATGGAAAAATTAGGAATTCGAAGTCAACTGAAAAAAGGGGCTTTTTCTTTCAGCATCACCCTGGTTAGGAATAGTTTTTAAAAGCTGCTTTGAAGAAGAAAGTCTTTTAGGTGCCAGTGGAAGACTGATAAAGATGGATTGGAAAGCAGACAGGGCCAGATGAGCCCCTTCATCCCAGGTACCTCAAAGCTGTTGTTTTAGGGCTCCCTAAAAGCCACCCAACCTTTTAATCCTTTGGGTAAATCAGGACTTTTCTCCAGCAGGGGAAGAAAATACAGCTCCTGTTTGGCCTTCAGCTCAGGGAGGGTCTGGAGGATCAAAGCTGGGATTTTTGGGATCCTTTTGAACTGCCAGCCAGGGTGATTGGTGTCACACATGCCCGTGACATCCCAAATATCCCGATGGAGGGCACAGTGACAGCAGCCACAGCTGCAGAAAGAAGGGATTTTCTGGATCTGCTCCCATATTTAATGTCACTTTTTGAGTGACACTGCCTCACGTATGGGATGTGTCAGCCCCACACACAGGCTCTGGGTAAGAGCATTCCCTGCTTCCCAGGGCACCAAACATTTCAGGAATAAAAACTTTTACCAGCAACACAAAATTCCAGAGGCACTTTAGGTGGGATTTTTAATTTGGTCACTCCCTCTACTGGAGGTTTTTTGTTTTGGCCTTATGCAGATGGTGATCTCATTAACAACTGATTAATCAGGCTTCACACTGTTATTTAAAAAAAATAACTGCATTTAACCAATTTTCTGTTGTTGTTGTTGTTGCTTCCAGAGGGCAGGGCTATCCCTGTGATGAAAATCTGTTGGGATACACACTAAGGGCAGCAGGGAAAGATGGGCCAGGAGAATTCCCTGGATTTTGGGGCTATTTTTCCCTATAGCAGCCTTTAAACAGCACCTTGTTTTTAGCTTTCAGGGCTGTCAGGATATTAATTCGATTTATTACCTGGATTTTGAAAGCAAACTCCCTGCTCCACATAGAAATGGAGAAAAGGGCACTGCAGGATTTATCCCAGTAGGCTACAGCTTAAGGAGCAGAGGTGATGGGATCACTGTGGATTTCAGGAGCCTATCCCACTCCCAGTGCCTAAACCCAGCAGATCCAAGCATTGCCTTGAAGGCCTTTCAGCACTTTCCTAATATTTAGTTTGGAGGTGGCTCTGTGTAAATGGGAAAAGCCTGGAAAAGGGTAAGTAAATGTAATTCCAGCATGCTTGGCTGAGAAGGATTAATAAAACACAGCAATAAAAAGCTCAATAGAATTAATTCTTAACTTCCCTCGGCATATTTGGAGTAGCAGGATGAAACTGATGCAGGAATTTTTCCTGCAATTAAAATGGAAAGACTGGGGGATGTCCCAGAAAGGTTTGATGGGCATGGTTTTATTCCCATCAATCCAAACCCTTGTCAGCAGCAAAGCCAGTCCATGCAACCCCAGCTTTGTGCTGCTGGGCTGTGTTTAAATTCCTGTCCCTTTAGCCTCAGCCCAGCTCAGCAATTGCATGTCCCCAATTTAGCTTAGGTTTCTTAGCTGAGTTTGGTTAAGCCAGGGCTGTGTTTAAGGCAGGGCCCAGCCCCTGTTTGACAAGGCCATGCATTCCAAGCCCTCATGTTTTCACATTCCCAGTGGGAATTGCCCAGACATCTCCCCTGTCTGCGTTCGCTGCTGAGATGCCTGGCACCCTTCTTTTAAGGTGGAGGTCAGAGATTTGGACAAAATATTCCCTGGGAGGGTTGGGAGGCCCTGGCACAGGCTGGCTCTGCAGTCCCCATCCCTGGAAGTGTCCTAGACAGGGCTTGGAGCAGCCTGGGATAGTGGAAGGTGTCCCTGCCCATGGCAGGGGTGGCACTGGATGGGCTTTAAGGTCCTTCCAACCCAAACCATTCTGGGATTCTGTGATTTTTCAACCTCTTCTCATTCCCAGCCCTGTGCAAAGCCCTCCACAAGCACTTTCCAAGGGCACTTCCAGTCTCAGGAGCTCTTGTGGTGGAATCATTGCCCAAGAAAGAAAACAGGGGAGTCAGGGGAGTCTTCTGGGACATTTTTGGGCATGGTCAGGCAGGGATGTGCTGCAGGAGGAAAGCTGTGAGAAGTGAGCAGGTAAGAGAACTTGCTGAGGAGCTGTGGCTGCCCC